>OY720425.1:33636243-33879569 GCA_963082815.1 Melanotus villosus | reverse complement strand
AAGTCAGACGGCTGTGTCATGTGTGTGTTACTACGTGTGTAGTGGTCTTGTTACTCTATTTCACAAACCAGTCTTCCGAGTAGAGCATAGTTAATTAAGCCCAACTGTGAATGGCCTCACCAGACCTAGTACCGATCCCAGAGGCCTGAGAAAAGATCTCCACCAACGTAGGAATTCGAACCCGGGACTTGCAACATGCAAGCCTAGCCCTCTTACAACTGAGCTACCTGGCTTCAAATGACATAACTATATGCGGCTTTGTGTCTCTGCACCGTAATGTCTTTGCGTCTTAATGTCTCGGCGCCCTTTTGCCCTACGTCTTAGTGTCCCTGCGTCTAAGTAGGTCTGCGTCTAAACGGCCGCGTCTAAGTGGCAAGTAAGTAACAAAATTTAACGTTCCAATAAACAGATATGCTGCTACATTCAATCACATTATATTATTTAGCTTTTTTTTTAAATCGTCTAAAGAAATAACTTTATTGATTGTGTTATTGTTTTTCACAGAGATGTTGCCGTATTAGTGAACACATTTCTATTCCCGAACTTATAAATTGCTTCCTTGATAATCGTCGCTTTTGAGTGAGATCCTCCCTTATAATGATTTTCGTGCCTTTTGGACGTGTTTTTGCTCTAAATATAAGTGTTTTCACATTTCTGCGGCAGAATTAACAATAATTGGTCTATGTTCGCCTACCTTATTCTTCAAACGGTGACTGCAGTCGATATCATTAGCTGTAATATTTATGTTTAATTTGTGACAGCACATATCTACAACTAACTGGTCCGGGTCTTCGGAAGGATTTTCAGGTATTCCGAAGATTCTTAAACTATTTCTTCTAGAATATTTTTCCTGAAATTCAATATGATCCTCTGCTGATTTTAATTTTTCACTTAGGGTTGCTATTTTATATTCATAGTCTCTCAGGCGAGTGTCAATGAGCTCATTTACTTTTATAACCATGGACTGAAAAAGGCTTTCTAGAAAGTCGTTGTTAGATAAAACCATTTCAACTACTTTCTGAATAAGAGCTTCATTTTTATCGGCACTTTGAGAACGTGTCGTGCAATCTGAACTGTTACCAGCGGTACCACCTATTGTAGATAAATTGTTATAAAACACAAGTGATTATATATAAACACCACAAATAACTTCTAAAGCGCAGCAGATACACGAAACGTCTACTCTCTGCGAATACCCATCACAGAATTTTAAAAACTATACCAGAGTTCGATTGAATACCACATCAACTGACCGAATATGTGCGAGCCATAGAGGTCATAACAACTCAATTTTTTGGCCAAGTACAACAAGATCAATTTCTTCGACAATTAGTTTTATCTGCCCTTAGAACTAAATTAAAGGGAAAAGCCCTTCTAGTTACTAGTGGACGTGAAATTGCCACTTGGGATGATTTAAATCGAATTTTACAAGAATCATTTTCGGATCAAAGATCTGAGGACTCTCTGTTAAGAGATTTAATGTTACTTAAACAGAAAAACGAAACAGCACAGGAATATTACGGACGATGTTTAGAAATACGTAGCTTATTATAAACAAAGGTACAATTAACTGAACAAAATGCAGCTACAAGCCAGGTCAAGAAAACACTTTACGATAGCCTTACCTTAAAAGCATACCTTTCAGGATTAAAAGAACCACTTGGAAGCTTTTTGAGAGCTAAAGGACCAAACACAATGGAAGATGCAATTAAATTTGTAATTGAAGAGGAAAATGTTTATTACAACCGAGCGAGAGAACCGTGGAATTCAACAAAGGTAATCCGACAGCAAAAAAGGCACCATTATCTTCAGTTGGCTTAAGAATGCAACACCATGGTACAATCTCTCTAATTTGGGCACGTTACCCTGTAGGACAATACTAAAAAACCAGTCAAATAATCTACACCATACACACATTCATAAAGCATTTATTAT
Organism: Melanotus villosus; assembly: GCA_963082815.1. Taxonomy (NCBI): domain Eukaryota; kingdom Metazoa; phylum Arthropoda; class Insecta; order Coleoptera; family Elateridae; genus Melanotus; species Melanotus villosus. The sequence goes on along the minus strand of OY720425.1, from coordinate 33,877,634 downwards.
TGTCTTGACTGCATAATTGAATAAGGAAATTCCTCTTGTCAAAGAGCGCTTCTTCTTCTTTTTGTTCTTCTTCTTCTTCTTCTTTTTCTTCTTCTCCTTCTTTTTCTTCTTCTTCTTCTTCTTCATCTTCTTCATTTTCCTCTTCTTCTTCCTCTTCCTCTTCCTCTTCCTCTTCCTCTTCCTCTTCCTCTTCCTCTTCCTCTTCCTCTTCCTCTTCCTCTTCCTCTTCCTCTTCCTCTTCCTCTTCCTCTTCCTCTTCCTCTTCCTCTTCCTCTTCCTCTTCCTCTTCCTCTTCCTCTTCCTCTTCCTCTTCCTCTTCCTCTTCCTCTTCCTCTTCCTCTTCCTCTTCCTCTTCCTCTTCCTCTTCCTCTTCCTCTTCCTCTTCCTCTTCCTCTTCCTCTTCCTCTTCCTCTTCCTCTTCCTCTTCCTCTTCCTCTTCCTCTTCCTCTTCCTCTTCCTCTTCCTCTTCCTCTTCCTCTTCCTCTTCCTCTTCCTCTTCCTCTTCCTCTTCCTCTTCCTCTTCCTCTTCCTCTTCCTCTTCCTCTTCCTCTTCCTCTTCCTCTTCCTCTTCCTCTTCCTCTTCCTCTTCCTCTTCCTCTTCCTCTTCCTCTTCCTCTTCCTCTTTCTCTTCTTCTTCTTCTTCTTCTTCTTCTTCTTCTTCTTCTTCGGCGGTGCAATGTAGCAGCACTCAGGCCCTAAGCCCGTTGTGCATCCGCCGCAAATTAAAGGATGCCTTCATACAGACCGACGCCTAGCTCGAAGGCCTGGATCTTGTCCATGGAGGCGTTCTGAGTGTCGTCGTGCTCTAAGAGTCCGGCTCCAAGTAGTCCATGTCTCAGAAGAAGTAGTCTGGGGCACCGTAAAAACAGATGAATGGAGGTCTCATCTTCTTCGTTGCAGAATTTGAAAGTTGGGTCATTAGAGATGCCCATCAGGTGCAGGTGCCTTTTAAAGAGTCCATGGCCCATAAGAAGGCCTGTGACTCTGGCGAGGGCACAGACTAAAATTGCGAAAACCTCAGTTTGTAAAACATTTGAAACTTTCCTAGTGCGGGAGACAATCTCATCCTAGGTTGGTCGCCGTAGATTCCAGAACTGGAGCCTGCATCTGTAAACCACAGTAGATCAGAAAAACTGACACGGCCTCTGAGCAATGCTGAGCATTCATCCCTTGAAGATATGGTTATCTCGAAATTCCTGGTGAAGGAGTAGCAGGGAGACACTACATCGCTTCGAGCAATCAGCAGCGGGTCAGACTCTATCAAACGAGACAGAATCTGAACGTCACCCTTCAGCCTCCCATCACCCTACCAGTAGCCGCCCGTGAACGGCCTGTAAGCCGACTTTCGCGCTTCCGCCTCAAGCACAATATGGAGGGGCGTTAGGTTGAGAAGAGTTCTCCCAGAGCCGCGGAGGGCGTGGTACGACTAGTCCCAGTGAGGCAGAACTTGATAACCTCTGGAATTGAGTTAACATCATTTGTGTGTGTTTCCCTGCGGTTGAGGGCCACCACACCAATGATCCATAAATGATGACTGGTCTAATCACCGTGTCGTAGATCTACATCAACACTTAAGGGCACAAGCCTCATGTTGTTTCAAAGGTTCCTACGACATGCCCAGAAGGTGGTTGTGGCCTTATTTATTTGTCTGGTTAAGTGATTGCTCCAGACCAGCTTGGTATCTAGGGCTAAACTGAGGTACTTAACTGTGCTTGAGGGGCTCAAAGCTGTCCCAAAATAACGGGTTGTCTGAAGGCTTCCAGTCTTCTTTTCCTGCTGAATATTACAAGCTGGGCCTTGGTAGGATTAACTGTCAGGCCGTGAGCTAAACAACACCTCTGCATTATAAAAAGCGCTCCTTGCATTAATCTGCAGATTGTACCAGGAAGTATACCTGAGACAAAGATTGCAAGATCATCTGCATAACCCTGCACACAGTAAGCTTCCAGTTCCACAAGAAGTCCGTCGAGGACAAGACACCACAACAGAGGTGATAGCACACCACCCTGGGGGCAGCCTCGTCTCACAGAGGTCCTCACCGTGGCACCGCCAAGCCATGCAGGGCTCAAACCCATCTGACAACGGTAGTGTCGATGCCATGGTCAATAGCGGCTTGACAGATGCGGTCGAAGGATGTGTTGTCGAAGGTTCCTTCAGTATCCAGGAAGGCACCAGCAGCTAATTCCTTGTGTTCTAGCGCTTTTTCCATCTTAAAAACGATCGAGTGAAGCGCTGTCTCCACAGATTTGCCTGCTAGATAGGTGTGTTGATGTGGATGCAACGGATTGATGATAAGTGCGTTATCTTTAATGTACCTCCCAACCAAACGTTCTAACGTTTTGAGAAGGAAGGAAATCAGACGGATTGGCCTGAAATCTTTGGCGGCGTCGTGTATAGCACGCCTCACCTCTGAAACGAAAATGACCTTGGCCTTTCTCAGGGGTACACGAATGTGCCCCATCGGCAGACATGGCCGAAGTAGATGGTATAGGGGTGCTGAAGGGTCTCCAGCCGCTCCTGAAGGAGGGCACGTAAAACGCCATCGGCTCATGGGCTTTTAAATGGGTCAAACGAGGCTATGGCCCATCTGAGGCGATCAAAACTGACCCCTTTGGAGGCCATTTTCCAGTCAGAGGTGGAAAGAGCGACTGGGGATGGCCGTTGTTCGGCAACTAAAGTTCTAGTGGCCCCAGGAAAGTGTACTTCTATAAGAGGCTCCAGAAATTCTTTCTGGTGTCTTAAAATACCCGACTGAAAAGTTTGTTCACGTATTAGTTCAGGTTTTTGAACTTTTTAAGATTTTAATATCTCCCGTTTATGAATCGGACTTTTTAAATGTTAGGTGTCAAAAGTCTGTTTTCAAATATTTGGCGATTGATAAAATATCACAATTTTTATAACACAAAAGTTGTGAACAGTGTGGAAAGTAACGCATGCATGCAAAATAGCTGCAGATAGTGAACATTATCCATGGCAACAGAAAAATAGTAACATTTTGTTCGTTGTCAGTCGTGAGTCAATTTTGTATGTCGACAATGACGGCCGTATTTTGAACAATTTTTTTAACTTTTGTGTAATACCATTTTCTTAATATTAATAATAATTGCAACCGCTGGAAATAACTAAAATCGTTACTTTCCACATTGAGATTATTTTCAAGTACTCATTTCCTTAATCGTATTATCTCGATACGGAAGTGTTTCCGAACACTAATTTATTAGCAAAAGGTGTTTAATGACACGCCCTCTATCACTTCTGAAAATTAGGAACAGTTATTCTGGGACACCCTATATAATTTATTTGATTTATGTTTAAATGAATTTACAAATATGTATGTATGTATGTACGTTTCTTTTCGCTCCTAGTGGAGCATAGGGCGTCCTGAGACGTTTCTTAGCAAGGTTTATATTGCCTTAAGTTTGCTAGACTTAATGGCACCTTTCTTGCTTAGTCTACTTTTTCTGTGTGTGGGTGTGTGTGAGTGTATGTGTGTGACCTTGTTACTCCTCCTTTTAGATCTGTATTCGGAGGAGAACGTCGTTAATTAGGTGCCCAACGACGAATGGTGCTCAATACCGATCTCCGGAATTTCTTGCACCCAGCGAGATTCGAACCGGGGACTAGCGCAATGCTAGTCTGATGCTCTTACCACAGCGCCACCCTGTAAATATACTTTTAAATAATTGTTCGAAAATTAAAAATTATAACATAAGTAAAATTATCATCTAAATCATCTAAATCCTCTAAATCATCTAAATCCTCTAAATTATCTAAATCCTCTAAAGCATCGAAATCATCAGATAAAAAAAAGTAAACGTCTTTCGAGAATTGTATTTCTTTACGGTTCACATAGACATAAGTATTTGTATTAACTAATTCATTCTTATTATAGAAATATAATAATAGGTTACACTTATAATAAATAAACATAAATAACTTCTTAATAGTTACTGAAACTATCAATGTATTGTGTTAAAATTGAAATATAAGTGTTACTTATTTTGTAAATTCTTGCGTTCTAATGAATGTCTAATAACTTGGTTTTTTCTAGTTTTTCCAAACTAAATAAATGTTACTTGAACTGCACCTCATTATAAAGATTTATCTAAGAAATGCTAATTACAATTCCTATAAACGTTAAACAATCCTATCAATGTATGGTATTAGAATTTCCGTACTTTTATTTTCAATAAATAAATTACAAAAAATATACCTTTAAATAATCATCGCCTGCTTATACTTTTTGATTGCAATGGTGTAGGATAGTTAAAGAAATAATTTGCAATCGGTAAAATTTATATTTACAATATTTGAGGTAGGTTTATTACATTTATTGTGCGAAAATACGCCGTTTCTAATGGGCGCGCTATGCTAGAGTATGATCACTATTTTGTAGCCGTTCCGAGATGAGAGGGCCTGGTACACTATAAGAGGCCTTGGTCAAACATATTCACTTGACATTTATACAATACGCTTACAAAAAATTGTTTCGCATTTAGGATAAATGAATTGTGAATATTAATTTTTTACTTAAGCAATATTACATAATCTTTCCTATAAGAATATCCCTTACTTTTCTTATTTATGATTTACGAGAGAAATTAAATACTTACATGTTGATAAGATTTTGAAAATTAAAATAAAATTACAGGATTTGTGATCTTATGAACTTTGGTAATCAATAAATCAAAATACATCAATTACTAAATATGCTGGGTGATTTAAAAGACGCGCCCCTTAACATTAAAGCCCAACTTGCAAATTAATAAATAGCATTGGTCCATGTTAATCCTCAATTACATTTGTATAATCTGGGGTGGCTTCCTTCAAAAGGACAATGCATAATTAAATGTCATGTCAAGGTTATATTCCAAACTGAAGACTTGCATAACTACAACAAGGAAATTACTAAAATTATCACCAAAATCAAAAACGAACGAACGAACGACTAATGTAATAGCCGAAAGATTGAAGCAATGAAGGAAAGAACAAAGGGGCAGGCATCAAATAAGCGATTAAACGAACGAATTAATGATTTAATAATTACAGGAATGAATAATACATAAAGGTTTTGATCTGAAAAAAAAGCAATTTGTGTTTGCTTTTAAACTGACCGGAAAGGATTCAAAAGTTTGCTACATTTTTGCCACTTTCTTCGGTAATTTCGATTCCAAATTTTATGTTTTTACCTTATTTTCATCAACTATTTTATTAATTTTAGTTTCAATTTGGTTTCGTTTGTCGACACAGCAGTCTTTCTTTACTATCATCCATTTTTAACAATTATCTCTTGTTTTTCTCGAAATCCTTAATAATTTCCCAATAGAACCCACCCACATAGTGACTTAATTGATGAGCTTCCTTTGTTAGGCTTCTGGTTTGTAACTCGCTTTCGTACCTTTCCCAATTTATTCCATGAGAGAAAATACGTGGAAACCTAAACTTTCCATTGCAAAAGATGTGTTGCAACTAACTTATTTACGAAACGAAGCTTATTTTACCATAAATCACAAGTGGATCGATCTTACATAAGCACAAACTAATAATTTCACCCGTTAAGTCATCCTTATTTATTTACAAAACGAGAAACTTTTCAGAACTTCAAAGTAACAAGTTTCAAGTTTTTATCTTCTTACTATGAATTATTGAATTTCTTTAAAATTACTGGAGTAAAACTAATTTAGTGTGTACAAACGGTTTATAGACAACGCTACACTTAACTCTATAAAACTTGCACGAACTTAGTGTCGTAAAGAGCAATTTAGAAACTTTACTATTTATCAATTTGAATTACACCAGCGTTATACAAGTTTTTATATTGAAACTTAACCTAAACTTCTTCTGTTTTCTTTTATAAGTAAGAATCAAATTCTACACAGTATTTTCCTGATTTTTGTACATTTTTTCGATAGTTCAACAATGAATAATCTATTCATCGCGCCAGTATTTCTATGGCTAAATTTCGTTTACTGCAGTGCTTTTCTAAATCCGGTAGAAAAAGAAAACCCCAAACTACGCCTGCTAAAGCTCATAAGAGGATTATACCCGGAAGAACAAACCCTGCAGTTTATTTTTGGGAAAACCACCGAAGTATTCTTTCCAGTTCAAATCTCCAATCCACGAATTATCATATCAGTCAGTAGTCCCATACATTTCTCAATTAAATCTTACAATAATTATGTAATTTTCACTAATGACGGTGTTTGTTTAAATGAAACCTTAACAATGCTCTCTGAAACATCAGTATGGGACAAACGGGAAAGTCCCAGAGGAAAGTTTTTAATAGTTACCTCAAAAGGTATAAATTCGGAAAAATTAGCACAAATTCCTTGGAGCTTTGATATAACTAAAGTAATTTTGATGGTAAGCAAGGCTAACGCGATTGAAATTTGTAAATCAAACCCGTTAGATATAGAAAGTAGGTGTGGGACGAATGTAACACTGAAATGCGCACCGTACTATCGAGGTATAACCCACACAACCTTCAATAGTTCCGTACCAACCCTTATTGGGTGTAAGATTAATGTCGTAACTTCGCTGTTTACCGACGAAGCTTCAGTTCGTAAAGCTCGATCTGTTTATGTGGACATAATGAACTTTCTTGTTTTCATTGGAAAGTTTTTGAAAACTAACGTAACTTTTCACTTTATAAACAAAGAAAGGCCACTAATATACAATAGAAGTGAAGATATTTCCTTAATTCCCCACTTTATAAGAACGGAAAGCATGCATGCGGATTACGACGTCAGCAATTATTTCTTCAGGGATGTTACCATTTGGATCGCTCCAAAATCACCCAGACTGTCTGGAATTAAAGCAATTGTTTTAATTTTCAACAGTAGGGCTTGGCAAACCATCGGGGTGGTTTTTCTAATAACGACCTTGACATGGTGGCTTGCTGCTAAGTATAAAGTAGAACGTCCCATCTTCACAGGCATCTCTGCTTCATTTCTGACTATCTTACTATTCACATTCAGCAGTTGCTGCAATCAACTTCCGAGAAGTAAAGCTCTGCAAATCATTGCTTTGTTTTATTTGGTTTATAGCATGCACATTTATTACGTATTTCAGGGGAGGTTAATGAGTGTACTAACTCGACCAGGTTATGAAAACGTGATCGACACTATAGAAGACTTCGCCGAATTGAACCTCCCAGTTATGGCAAATAAGGTTGCCCAAATAACCACACAGAAACGTGCTGAAGTAGAACCGATTTTCCAAAAAATTTGTGACAAGATAGTAATTCAACAACCTCTAAATACACTAAAGAATATAATGCACCTTGCTTACTTTCGTAACTGTAGTACTTTCGTCGGTGAAGAAGCTCTAAAAAAACTTTATGCCAGACAAAAACCCATGATTGATACTGTGAAACAATATGGAAGCCTCACAGCACAAGAGGCGGTTGTTGGTATGAGAAAAGGTCACTATTTTTTGCCCATATTTAATACATTAAGCAGAAGAATAGCTGAGAGTGGATTTTATGAGAAGATTTATTTTACTGAACGATTAGAAGTGTTAGATGAAGTTGAAGATTTGAAGATTACACTTACGGTGAAACATTTCAAAGAATTATTTATATGGTGGGCAGCTGGGTTAGCTCTAGCAGCTCTTATATTTGTGGGGGAGATTTTTTCTGTATTATTAAACAATTGTTTAAAATAAAATTTATCATATTTAAATCAAATTGGGCAAGTGGGCCATTATTACTAAAAACAATTATTTTATATACATAAGTTCATCGAGTGGGGGTTTTTAATTGTTACAGGTACAACAACTGAAATGTTCATGTTTGGTTGTATTAATGAATTTATTGAAATGCTAATGTTATTTAAAACGTACGTTTAGCTATCGTAGACAGTGTCAAATAGTTTAGAAACACAAACAGTAGGTACACAAAAAAACATAGTGGACGGCCATCATCTCGAGATGAAGCTACTTTTAAAGATGTAAGACGATAAAAAATCAATATGTCAAAAAATAGTAATGTAAGACCTGCACAGAGGGACAATAAAAAGTTTTCCAATTTAATATTTATTTAGTTATGATCGCTGGATTACAACTTTCATATCACTTCATGTACTTTATATACAAAATCGTATCACCCATTTGCTTATTGTATTACAGAGATTGCAAATAGAAAGTTTAGCAATGAAAAAATATATATAATATTTAAAATATCCTACGAATGTTGCTTTTTCCAACAATAGAAATTTACGACACCTACATAAAATAAATTAAATGACAATAGCAGTACATAGAAACCTATTAATTAATTAAGGTTAATTTTACATCCAAATTGCAGTTAATCTGTTTAAATCGTCCATTATTAATTGATAGAACATGAAATCCTTCATTAGTTAGTTCTAATGGAATCGTTTAGATTCATGCGATATAGAAAATTAAATTTTTTATTTCCAAACGAGCAACTCCAGCCAATTTAGTGTAATTTAATTTAATGGAATAATAAAAATTAATATTAATAAACCTAAGTTTTCTCATAAAGCTAAATTTAAAAAAGCCTATTCGAAGATATGCAAAAGTACATCTTTATTTTTTTAAATGACGTAGTGGGCGCCATATCGCTTGTGCATAACTTCAGAGGGAGTTGTTCACCTCTTCTACTTTATTACTTTGAAAATACAAAACCTGTATATACATATAGTGACCGGCAAAAAGTTCGCAACATATGGGAAACATTTTTATTGTTACAGTACCGAAAAAACTTTTACGGGGGATGGGTTCTGCCTGTTAGATAACTAAAAATCGAATTTGAGGTATTTCACGTGACCACTAGTATGGCGGAAAATTTAAAAAAATCACCGTCACAAGTCGGAAAAAGTGTAGCCCAGTCGCTAGGTACGTAAAAAAGTCGTTACCTTGCAAAAGGTTGGGTGGAAGATTTTTTTTCTCTACTTGTATGTATTAGGGCCAGCATTGAAAAACCAAGTTTTCCAACTCGGCTGACATCGGGAAAACTTTCTGTGGCTAAAAAACCACGAAATTTTATGAATTTTCTTGATTTTTCAAAATGTCTCAGATATGGTTCGGTATAGCGCTTTCTATCTTTTCTTTCATCTTAAAGAGAACAAAATTTCCAACAAATTTCATTATTACAATTTTTTTCTAAACCCAGTAACAAGCGCGCTACAGCACCCGATATGTTGGAATGTTTTCCCAATTTGTTGAAAATAGCTTTATTCTTTTTTCTGATCCCATTACTCGTATAATAACTAATATGTATTTGGTGTTACCATTTTTTAGTTGCCAATAAAGCGTCTGCAACATATAAATTAGAGTCCATAAGGTTGAAAGAGAAGAGAGAGCGAGAGGAATAGAGAAGAAAGAGGCAGGTGTTCCGAAGGCTGAAACGCGGGCCCTAAAACTGATGTAATAATGTCACTGACGTGAAATGCTTTCTTTGCTACAATTGCTAACAGTTATTCTTCTTACTTGAGAGAACACCATGTATCACAGGTTGCAGTTGTGTTTGATGTATATCCATCAGATGCTGTAAATAGTGGCACAAAGAGTTCTGCAAGGTTTGGGCCGTTTTAAGATGCATATGTACTTCTACTGACATTATCTGTGATGCAAACATAATCAATCAAGTCGCGCAAGACAAGTTTTTGGCGAACGACAATAACAAGGCCCGCTTGATAGAAGCGCTTAAAAGGAAATTTGAACAGTGTGGCATTCAAGTAAAACAGATAGAAGAGGATGCTGATGTTTCAATCGTTACCATTGCCATTGTAAATGCCCAGGAGTTCCAAAGCATCGTAACAGTTGGGGAAGATATTGATCTTCTTTTACTGATGACTAGAGCTCGGATTATATGCAAAATGCATAGTCTATAAATGAAGAAGCCATCAAAAATATTTTGTTTATAGAATTGACACCAACTTCATATTGCATAAAAAAAAGAACATAGGAGGGAATTAAAAGACATTATGGTAATGGAAGATAAGGAAATTATGGAAAGTTGGTATTAGCACTTCATGGAATTATTAGATGGTTATGAAAAAGGTTAAAGTAATGCAACTAGCACGATGAATCCGAAGAAGAAGCAAGTGAAGAAATGGGAGAGGATATAACTCTAGAAGAAGTTGCGTTAATGCAATAAATAGTATGAAGACGCGAAAATCGGTGGGTATAGACAATATTACAGCAGAGATGTTAAAGTATTTGGGAGAAAGGAGCCATAACGTATTTCATCAATTAATCTGGAGAACAAAAATAAGTAATGCCAGAAGATTGGGAAGTGGAAATAATACTTCCTATAGACAAAAAAGGCGATCGTAGTGTAGGTATATGACAATAATTATAGAGGCATATCACTGCTCTCAGCGTATCGAGTAAAGTATACGAAAAAAATTTAGAACAGAGGTTAAGGAGATATATAGAAAACTCACTTCATGATACACAGTATGAATTCAGACCAGGTAGAAGTACGCAGGACCTCATATTTATTCTTAAGACAAATAAGTGAGAAGATATTGGCGCACAATAAGCAAATATATGCCTGCTTCGTTGATATGGAAAAAACCTTCGACAACCTATCCAGGAAAAGAATTTGGGGAACTTTAGATGAAACAGGTGTGAACGGCTGTCTGACACAAGCAATAAAAAGTGTACCTATATCAGTGGCGGCTCGTGGCTGGAAATCTTGGGGGTGCTGTAGCTTTCGAAATATACATACCAGTAACGATCCTTGATATTTTTAATGTGCTTTTTAAGCAAAACAAAACAAATCGAAATTGTACTCAATTCATAAAAAAATTAGCTTACAGGAAAATGAAATAAAAAGAATTTTTATTTAAATATAAAATCCATTCTCAGCCACACCCATTCCAATACAGTATCTTAGTCAAAAAGTAAGCAAGGAAAACAAAATAGAGCATTTCTAATTTCGCAACCAGGCAACCATTTTATTTTTTCATGCCAGTCCTTGTTAAAAGATCTAGTAAAATATTTTTTGCACTCCCCGGCGGAAAGTTATTTCTTTACGCCCGCGAAGAAGGGCGTAAAGTTAATTATTGTAGACCGCGGGCGCACTTTACGCCCGCAACCCGCAACAAATTAATAAAAAAGTAGATTACCTTAATTACAAAACAATTTTTATATACCTAACTTGTAAAATCACTCTTGCTGTGAATGCGTCAATTTGACATTTTTAAAAATGCCATTAGAAAATTTTTATAAGAAATTAGAAATCAAAAAATTTAAATAAAATCTTCGTCCGTCCAAAAATATTGTATGTTATGTACCGTGGGCTAATATCGATATCCTTATACCCTTGATACATAAAAAGCTATTTTGTTTTTACTAACTGCTTCAATTTTTTCACGTAATGACAATTGGTAAAATGTAATTTTTTAAATATATTCAACAGTAACATATCCATCATAACATATTTAAAATAATATTTATTATTTAATTGTATTTTTCTGTAACAAATATTTAAATGTTAGAAAAAAAAACAGAATATTATCCTACGTACCTATATGAAAGATTAATTCGCTCTGAATAAAAACATACAAATTAAATCACAAATAAGCTGACGCTGCTTAGACATCAGATTTCGGGCCGGTTATTTTGCTTACAAATTCCTGGCGAACAATGATGACGCTGTACCGGCTGTACAGAAAGCAGCGTTCGCGCTGCTATTACCGTGTGTTATTAAGAACTAACAAGCCTGCGCGAAACTTGCAGAGAAATGTATGTTTTTGACACTACTACGTTTTGCAGTGTCTCGGAACTCCGCGGGACTTTCACCGACGCGACGTACGTTTTCGACAATATTACATTTCGCAGCGTGTCTGAATGGAATCTACAGCTTCGGTTAAAATAATTCCTTTTAAAAGCGGTTTAATTAATTAAATTTATGTAATAATTATGCAAAATATTGAATGATTGTTATATTATTGATATTTTCAAGTACAAATTTAATAGGTAATTAATTTTCGTATTTTGTTCTGGGGGTGCTGCAGTGTCGCAGCGCTTATGGACCAGCCGCCACTGACCTATATGACGAGACCAGGAACTTGGTGAGAATAGGAAATAAGAATACGAGGGAATTTATAACAAGGAAGGGTGCCCTTTTGTTTATACTAGTCATGGACAAGATATCAAAATCCTGTGAGCAGAAAGTTAAAAGATTAAGGGTGGGAATAAGAAAGTTAAATCAAGTTACAGTAGCAAAATTTATGTATGCCGACGATCTAGTTTTATTAGCGGAAAATGAAAAGGCTTTACGAAGGAATTTGCTAATATCGAATAAGGAATTACAACGTAATGGAATGAAAATTAACGTTAAAAAGACGGAAGTGATGAACATATCCAACAATGAGCAACCAATGGAGCTGAATCTTAGCAATGAAACTGTGAATCAATTAAAAAAAATTCAAATATCTGGGTTCAATAATAAATAGTAAAAGTGAATTAGAAGCGGATATAAGCAACAGAATTGGAGTAGCAGCGAAACTATGTCTAGAGCGCGCTAATTCTAGTCTTTCTAAACAAAAAAGAAGTTACGAAACACACAAAATTTAAAATCTACCGAAGTATATTTCTTCCTGCCATAATATACGGAACTGAGTCCTGGGTATTGAGCAAAAGGAAAAATCTAGACTACAAGCTTGCGAAATGCGTGTGCTGTAAAGAAATAGAAGGAGTTACCAGGAAAGATAAGATCAGGAATGAAGAATGAACGATTTAATAATTATACGAATGAATAATACATAAAGGTTTTTTTCTTCAAACGTCATAAAAACACGACTTTGTGTCCTTGGATACACACAGTTAAACATTCACTTCTACTCCTAGGAGTAAAAGTGACATAAACATTCACTTTTACTCCTAAGAGTAAAAGTGACACTTAATGAGCCAATGGCAACTCGTAATTTTTATTTTTTATAACAAAGCAACCCGTAGCAATGACAGCTGGTATGACGTTCATTTTTGACTTTTTTTAAATTTTCTTGCTGAATTGCGTTTGAAGAAAAAATAACATGTGTTATTCGGAGTAAAAGTGATTTTGTGTGCCTCGCTTGAAATTGTCCGACTCGCTGCGCTCGTCGTCCAAACGTCATGCTCGGCACACAAAATGACACTTTTACTCCTAATAACACAATATACTATTAAAAAGTTAGCTACATTTTTTGCCACCTTCTTTGGTAATTTGGGTTCCAAATTTTGTTTTTACTTTCATCAACCCCTTCCTAAATTTCAATTTAAATTTAATCCAGAATTTTATTCAGTTTCGTTTCTCGACCAAGTAATCTTTCTTTAACCTAATTGCTTTCTATACTATCGTCCATTTTTAACGCTTACCTCTTGTTTTTTCGAAGTCCCAAGAAAACCCACCCACAAACTTAACTTGATTGATGAGCTGTTTTTTAGGCTTCTTGTTTATGACTCGGTTTCCTACTTTTCCCAATTTATTCAATGATAGAAAATACGTAGAAACCTAAGCTTTCTATTGCAAAAGATGGGTTGCAACTTAACTTATTTACGAAACGACGCTTATTTTACCATAAATCACAAGTGGATCTTACATAAGCACTAACTAATAATGTCACACTTTAAGTAGTCGTTATTTATTTATAAAATGAAAAGGTTTCCAAAACTTCGAAGTAACAAGTTTCAAGTTTTTGTCTTCTTAATATGAATTATTGAATTTCTTTAAAATTACTGGAGCAAAACTAATTTAGTGTGTAAAAACGGTTTATAGACGACGCTAAACTTAACTCTCACGAACTTAGTGTCGTAAAAAGTAATCTAGAAACTTTACTATTCATCAATTTGAATTACACCAGCGTTATACAAGTTTTTATATAGAAACTTAACCTGAACTTCTTCTGTTTTTTTTATAAGTAAGAATCAAAATCTACACAGTATTTTCCTGATTTTTGTAAATTTTTTAGATCGTTCAACAATGAATAATATATTCATCGTGCCAGTATTTCTATGGTTCAATTTCTTTTACTGCAGTGCTTTGCTAAATCCAGTAGAAAAAGAAAAACCCAAACTACGCCTGATAAACCTCATCAGAGAATTATACCCGGAAGAACAAACCCTGCAATTTGTTTTTGGGAGATCATCCGAAGTGTTCTTCCCAATTCAAATCTCCAATCCACGAGTTATCATATCAGTCAGTAATCCCATACATTTCTCAATTAAATCTTACAATAATTATTTAATTTTCGCAAAAGACTGTATTTGTTTAAATGAAACCTTAACAAAGCTTTCTGAAACATCAGTATGGGACCAACGGGAAAGTCCCAGAGGAAAGTTCTTAATAGTTATATCAAAAGGTATAAATTCGGAAAAATTAGCACAAATTCCTTGGAGCTTTGATATAACCAAAGCAATTCTGATGGTAAGCAAGGCTAATGGGATTGAAATTTGTAAATCAAACCCGTTAGATAAAGATAGTAGGCGTGGGACGAATTTAACACTGAAATGCGCACCGTACTATCGAGGTATACCCCCCACAAACTTTAACAGTTCCATACAAACCCTTATTGGGTATAAAATTAATGTTGTAACTTCGTTATTTACCGACGAAGCTTCAGTTCGTGAAGCTCGATCTCTTTATGTGGACATAATGAACTTTCTAGTTTTCATTGGAAAATTATTGAAAACAAACGTAACTTTTCACTTTGTAAAAGAAGAAATGCCACTAATATATAATCGAAGTGAAGATATTTCCTTAATTCCCCACTTTATCAGAACGGAAAGCATGTATGCGGATTATGACGTCAGCAATTATTTCTTCAGGGATGTTACCATCTGGATCGCTCCAAAATCACCCAGACTGTCTGGAATTAAAGCAATTGTTTTAATTTTCAACAGTAGGGCTTGGCAAACCATCGGGGCGGTTTTTCTAGTAACGACCATGACATGGTGGCTTGCTGCTAAATATAAGGTAGAACGTCCCATCTTTACAGGCATCTCTGCTTCATTTCTGACCATCTTAGTCTTCACATTCAGCAGCTGCTGCAATCAATTTCCGAGAAGTAAAACTCTGAAAATCATTGCTTTGTTTTATTTGGTTTATAGCATGCACATTTATTACGTATTTCAGGGGAGGTTAATGAGTGTACTAACTCGACCAGGTTATGAAAGCGTGATCGACACTATAGAAGACTTCGCCAAATTGAACCTCCCAGTTATTACAAATACGGTTGCCCAAAGAGTCACGCAGAAACTTGCTGAAGTAGAATCGACTTTCAAAAAATTTATGACAAGATGGTAGTTCAACAACCTCTAAATACAGACAAGAATATAATGCACCTTGCTTACTATCGTAACTGTAGCATTTACGTTGGGGAAGAAGCTCTAAAAAAAAATTATGCCAGACAAAAACCCATGATTGATACCGTAAAACAATATGGAAACCTCCCAGCGCAAGAGGCGGTTGTTGGTATGAGAAAAGGTCACTATTTTTTGCCCATATTTAATAAATTAAGCAGAAGAATAGCTGAGAGTGGATTTTATGAGAAGATCTATTTTACCGAGCAATTGAAAGGGTTACATCTCGGGTTACATGAAGTAGAAAATTTGAAGATTACACTTACGGTGAAACATTTCAAAGAATTGTTTATATGGTGGGCAGTTGGGTTAGCTGTAGCAGCCCTTGTATTTATGGTGGAGCTTTGTTCGTTATTGTTAAAAATTTAAAGTAGCGATTTATAACTAAACCATTATTACCTAATATGAATTAGTTTATGTAATCAAAATAAGAAGTAAACAATAAGGTATTTCAGTAATAACTGTGTTATGTAAGTACAAGGAGTGGCGTTTTATAATTGTTAACAGTTACTATGAAGGATAACCAGTTTCTTGGATTAGTTCATTTAGTTATTTATTGTCACAATAATAATTCTTTATGTCTTTTGCACAACAGCAGTAAATGTTTGATTTTATTTTCATTCTGTAATTTACAAAGATGACGGAGCAGTCTCCAACTTTGTATTAATGAGTTTAGTAGTAGTAGTAGTAGTAATTGTGGGGAGACCTAAGTTTAGCAAGTAGGCCTCTATAGGCCCTTTTTGCCAACCCCTAGCCATCCCCTCAGTCACTCGCACCACTTTCTACCTCGTTTCCCTCATCTCCCACTGTGAACCTCCTAGATTCTGTAATAAAAATTAGGATCAGTCCATGCCAGGGAGTGCAACTCTTCCTGCTGAAGCGTAACCGCACCGAACATTTTGAGCCTTAGTCGCCCATATGCTGCGCATTCTCCCAAGTAGTGAAGGGATGTCCCCTCAGCTCTTCCACATCTCGGGCATTCGGGGTTCTGCTCTACTCCTATCAAAGATAGGTGTCTTCTTAGTTTACAGTGGCCTGTCAGAATCCCTATCAAAAGATTTAAGGCCCATCAGCTTTTTCCCAGTAGCCAAGTTGACTTTTGCAAATCAAATCCTGGTATGTGGTCTTTATCCTGTCGACAGCCTCTGTTCCTTTCCAATTTTTTCTTAAATGTCTCGAAGACCCATTCGCTAAGAGCCGTTGAGACATGTTTCCTTGTGATACATACCCAAGAAGGGTTCCAGTCCTAAACATGTTTTTATGGCTCCGAGTTTGGCTAGTTCGTCAGCCTTCTCGTTGCCTCGTTTCCCTGAATGGCCGGGAACCCAAACGATTTCTACGTCTTTCGCTGTTGCCAGCTCTTCTAGGGCGTCACCATACTCCTGAACAAGTACTAATCTTGTCATGGGCGAGCATACTGCCTTTAGTGCCGCTTGGCTGTCAGAATAGATATAGTTTATTGATCTGTCGACCTTCGTATTTCCTCCTTTGTAGCTACCGATAACATAGCAAAAACTTCTGCCTGTAACACCGTGGTGTGCATTCCTAAAGCTGAGCTTTCTTGTATGCCTCAATGTTCTACATAGATACCCGACCCGGAGCGTCGTTCTTCGGTCAGCCCTGAGCTTTCCGTGTAACACACTAAGGCCCCTGGGTGAAAGCTAACCTGATCTTGCTTCCACTGATCTCTAGTAGGGATTCTGAGAGTGTACTTCCTATTCAGCCTTAGCCGGTCATCTGCTTCGATCACCTTGCAGATTGGCATAGGTAGCTCCTTTGTCACCGTTTCAACAACCCTAGCACGACCCGTGCGTACTCCTTGGCTGCTACACATTCCTGCATCTTGCATTTTAAGATTAACTGCCATGACTTCCTTCTTTATCCAAGTGTCGAGACTTGGAAATCCTAGCAAAACTAGGCCACCATACCATTAAACCATGTTGGATTCTAGGTCTGATTACCATTGTGTAGAACCAGTACAGAATTTGAGGATTTATCCCCCAGTAATTGTTGCCCGCCGCTCGGCGTAACTTCCAGAGTGTTGCTATTGACTTGTTGACAACTTTGTCGACATGCAACATCTAGCTTAACTTACTATCTAGGATCACCCCTAAGTACCTAACCTCCCGCGTGCTAGACGTCTGCCATACATAATGGGCACCCTAAATCCGTTCAGTTTTCTCCTATTCGTGAAGAGAATCATCTCAGTCTTGTGTGGATCGACTGAAAGGCCTTTCTCTTCACATCAACCTTCAATAATCCGACAAGCTACTTGCATTCTATTGCAAACGATGTTTAAAAATTTGCCGGTTACTAGTACCAGCCCATCATCTGCATATGCTTGAGCATAAAAGCCTTCTGCCGTTAGCTGCCGCAATAGATCATCTATTATGGGGCACCATAGTATATCCCCACAGTATTTTTGCCAGCTGGCCCTCCGTCTTTGTCTTAGTTCCTTTTTAAAAACTTTCCTGGCTGCTTTGAAATTGTCCCATGAGGTCTGTGTCCCATCTCTAAGGGCCCGATTGAGTGTTCATCTGGATTTCCTGCATAGATCGGTTAAAACGCCGTTCCACCATGGAACTCTCCAAACTTTCGCTGCCCTGGCTGGACACGCTTCCTTATATGCAGAGACAATCAAAGGGGCCATTTTATCCACTTCTCTGCTTAACTCTTCTTTAGTAGCAATCCTTTCCTCTGGTTGCCCTGCTTGGTTAACAAGACTAGTGTGATAAAGCTCCCAGTCTGTCGCCTACGATGTCATACGGCCAACGAAATTAGTGACTCTTGTGGTTACCAGAATAAAAATCATTTACTGTATGATGCTCTTTTACAGTTCTCTATTGTAAATCAGGTTACAATTACGCAGCTATATTTAGTCAAGGGCTACACACAAATGGAGTGTTACTCTGTATATTCTGCGTTCGAAAATAAATTGAAACACTGAGACATACATCTTCTAATAGATTACATATCTATAAGAAAATAATCTCGTCAAAATTTGTGTCTTTACAACGTTAAGTATTTGTAGCATAATTTTTTCAGAAATTATGGCCTTGGAAAAATGTAATGTGTAATAAATTTTGCATGCTGTTTTATCATTCTCCTAGACTCTTTTGATTTAAAAGGTTTTTGTTCTTCACCATCGATATAATAAACGCATAGGTTTGTATTAATACTTAGGAAGATATTGAAACATAGTTAATTTTTAGACTTCAGATTTCAAACTTCTGAATTGTTTATTTACTGATTTGGCGAACTCTAGAGTTATGGGTGCCAGGGATCTTTTCGCTTTTAGCCTTTTTATCCCATTACAGGTTTGCCGTCGTCAACCTCAAGTATTGTCTATCCTCTCAATCTTCTTCTATTAATCCTTTCCGCATCATTATGTTCTGGATTGATAATTTCCATTTTACTGCTGTTCGGCCTAGTTTTCATCTTTTCCTAGGTGACCAGTTCATAATTGCAGAAGGCCACCTCTTCCCGTTCTTCTTTGAAGGTGTGCGTAATGTCTTAGTGTTTTGTTTTGTAACATTCGTGTAACTGATGGCTCTGCTTGCATCTCTCTACAGATTTGTTTCATTCTGATTTTATCTATACATGTATACTGCAAGCTTCTTCTTACGAAATTTAATTCCACTGTTCTCATACTTCGAGCTCTTATTTTGTTTGTCATAGATTTTCCGTACCTTGTTATACTTTCTACAGTTGTGTTGAAATTTTGTTTGTCAGTTCAGTAAGTTTCGGGTTGTAGGTTGTTCAATGGAGTGCTTTAATTGCTCCTTCTCCTTTTGTTATTAAGTCTTCCAGATCTCCTGTATTTGACATTATAGAGCCTTTCATTCTGTGTCTGCCTTTAAAATTTATTGTCCTACATGTAAATTGTGTGGTACTACTCCAACACACATACTACATTCTGTTTTCTTAAAATTTATGAAGAGTCCCCAGCTGTCATATTCTTGTTCAGCATGTATGGAATATTTTCTTCGCCTTGTGCTAAAATCAGTTGGTCAGTGACAAGTGTTAGTGAGTATAGTGTTCGGTTTCCTATAGAAACTCTAGTTCTTTCACATTTTCTTCACCACGGTTCCAATGATTGTTCCGTGTACAATAATAATATAATAATAATAAATTTGATTGACTCCAAGTCAAAGGCAAGGTTCAGCGAAAGGCTATTCTTCCACCTAACCCGTACCTCGATTTGAACAAAATTATGTATGTATTGAAGCCAACATCAAAAATTAAACTAGATAATGAGATACACAAATAGACAAAACGGAAATAGACATGACATGATAAAACCGCCGTACAAAGTTTAAGGTGAAATACAACAGAAAAAATTATAAATTATACATACGAATTATACAAATTTTTAATATGGTACTTAAAAGAACTATATGTAAGGGTCTTTAGACTTTCGGGTATGCTATTATATGTATAGTGTAGGTGCAAGATAAGAAAATGATGCCTTGGACTTTGTTTTCTTGTATGTTGGCATATGTTAAAGAGTACCAGTGACAACTGTTCATCCCAGGAAACTCCTGGAATTTTTAATAACACTGGTAAAAAGTGAGAATGCCTGTGTAACCTACCAACAAAGTTCGATTTTTACCAAATCTAAATTTAAAACACATAAACACCATGATTGAAGATACATATTTGTTATGCTATTGAATTGTTTTTACGTTATGGTACGTTTATTACTCTTCGTTACATTTACTTTTCGCTTTGATGCTGAACTGCGTCGGTTGATTACGTATGCCTGATAACATACAAGTACCCCAAAACCACGGTCATATGGTGCAGAATGCTGTTCTATATTTACACGAAGGTCATCCCTATATTATTTTTAATTTTAAATTTATTTTTATTCACAACGTCATTACACTGGTAATTAATGAAGATACATATCTATATCTTAGGTTAGGTTGATAGAGGTTGTTTAGATGTTCAGGCCATATGATCTCTCTTCACTGCGACCTTAACAGGACTTCTAACTAGATACTGTCCGTTGAAATATCATCAACAAAATGGGCAAAGTTAAGAGATAAGAGATATATGCCGTCTCTGTATGAGAGCTACAGAAATGGCAGAGCTAATATTCGACAACGATAGCGATATCTAACTGACGTTTACAACAACAGAGAACATGCGTAACCTGCCTTATAGGAAAGTCTTGAAACTTAGGGTTACATCTCTTAAAGTTTTCAGTTCTTGTTTACTGAGATTTAGAAAATTCATAGTACTACCAATGAGTGAGTAATAAAGTTTTTTGCATGATTTTGTTAGGGGATTGTCTCCAGTAGGCCAGTTTGCCTTTACTTTTACATCTTTTAATCTCTCTGGTTGTCCCGCAAGACAGCTCCAGACCAGTAAAAATTGTGTGTAGCTCATCCTATGCAAGCTGCTCTGCAATTTCGTCGCCCTCGATTCTCTCATGTCCTGGCATCCATATGAGCGTGACTTTAACGATAGTGTCCTGTTGTTTGACGATGTTTAATTTTCAAAAAATATCCCTTAAAAAAAACATAATTTAAATACTCGTTATTTTTTTTTTAGAGGAGCAGATAGCCACGTGTAAATGTCCTTCACCTTGGGTTCGATTTCCAAGACAATCGATACCTCCGTGCTTCAGGTGAGAAGTTAAGCCGGCGGTCCCGGTTATCACACTAACACCTTTGAGAATCGTTAACCTCGCAATACTGCGGACAATCTTCTTCACCTCTATCTATGGCTAAGGTTAGCCTCCTGTCCAGTATACGTGCAAAGGGGGCTCACAGTACTCATAATTATTATGAGCTATTAATAGGCCATTGGCCAATGCGTCGACCATAAGAGGAAGAAGTTTTTTGTGTGAAATCAAATTACTTGGCTTTATGTGAAAACACGCCAAACTGGCAAACCTGATTCTCCCTGTATAAATTTTAGAATCTACGTTATTTACAGCATGTGCAAACAATATAGTAAGTGTATTTTGAGGGAAGTTAACGAGCGTTTCAAGGCAGTGAATGTAAGAGATTAATGGATTCCACGTAGGATTCTTCAGAATTGAAACTTTCAGTAATTGATAACACTTAATTTTTATACAAGAAGCAGAATCGGTTTAAAATGCGCGATAGGACCAAAGTAACCTAAATATTATTTAAAAAACAATAGAATTGACGTCCTTATAAATTCAGACGTTTGTTTAAGCCAGAATTTTGAGTTCTTTATAGTACTTTCATTTTCATTAACATGAGCTCCAAATAAACTTTTAAATTAAGCATTCTTTGTAACTTTAAATTTGTCCGTTTCTGCCTGGTCTTTCTTTGAACAAAAGTGAATTAACAATGAAATAGAAAACCAAGACAAGATGTTTGTTTCCTAAATTAAATTATTTTAACTGAAAATAAACAGAATTAAAAGTTTCTGAAAACCTTTGGAACTTTCAAATCTTACATTAAATTGAAACTAAATTAAATAGCACAAGAAATCCTTGCGGACTTTTTAAACGTTTCAAAACGTTTGAGAAAATATCGAAAGTATTTACCGAAAGTTGCTTCTAAGTTTACTTTACATACCATATTGTTATTAGGTATGTATGCGAGGCTTGTATTTACAATTAAAAAACGAACATTTATTTATAATTTCATAAATTTACAATAGATTAGTCCTAGATTTAGATCTCTAAACAATGCAAATTAGAAAAAATAAATTATTTACCTCCAAAACTGCAGAAAACTTTGTAGAGCTAAAGAAGCCGATTCCTAAATTTCGTCCTCTTTAAAAATTGTTCTATTTATCCGAATCTAATTTACTTTTAATTTTAAGAATTTATTGTAGTTAAGGATTCAAAGATCATACGTTCTATGAAGCAATAATTCTAGTCTGGGATCTGATTCATGCCCCTTGCATCTAAAAATAGAGATACTAAATAATAATCAAATTTACATAACAAATCAAATAGGAGATTTTAAAAAAATTCTATTCAACTGAAAACCATATAAATAAACAAAATATATAACAAAATAAAGGTGGATTCACAAATAATTATCTCCTAAAAGAATAAATTCCATTATTATTAGTTAATTTGTATATTCGAGGAAATTAAATATTAACCCAAACAGTGTTGTAAATATGTTTTTTATAAAAAAATGTCATATTCTGGTCCTTCAGTCTTCAAAGCTAAAATTACGAAAATTAAGATTATTTTAAGGATCGCAGAAACCTCAAATGAGGATTACACTGAACTTGTATCGTTATCGTACAGTTCCAAACTAAGGCTTTTAAGACATTTAATTTCAATTATTTCTAGTTTCGTATTGAAGTGAGAATTACACATATCAGACGAAATATTTAAAACTAACATCTGACTCAAACACAACCTTAAATTTGGCCCTCAATGAAAAATTTGCTTTTCGTAAAATTAGATTTAATTCGGATTTTAAAGCCTTTATACCTTAAATTTCTAATTAGTACTTAATGTTTCATATGCTTTAATTTCCGATTTATTCTGACAAAGGTATTTACTATTTGTTCGACTTTAATTCAGATTCCAGGTCATCTGACAGTAAGAAAGTAATTTTTACCTCTGACATTTTAGCAAAAAAAAAATTTAAAACACTATTGTTAATTGAAAATGTGTTTCAGTTATCTAAAAACAAATTTTGGAGTTCAGCAAAGAAAAAAAAGATACTTTTTCACCCATAAATGTTTTCAAACAAAGAAAAACTGAAGGAGATGTTCCTATTTAAACTCTGACTCAACTCAAAACCTGAAAGTTCCTGTAAATTAGTCCAGTTTATCTTTAAACAAAACAATCTGAATTTAATTTAGAAGCAAATGAAAAGTTCCTTGTAAATAGATTTGGTTTATTGAAATAAAACACGAACAACAAATACTTTATTAAATTTAAATCTATGTTGGAACATATATACACTAAATATAATTTTACAATTAACGACATCCTTTTCTTTTAACAATAATATCTACCTATCCTATCCTATTTACTTACATAAGTTAATATGAACCATTTATTTTAGCAGATATTCTAAAACTGAAATAAACGTACACATTTAGAAAATAAATACGAAATTGAAAATAATTTCCAACAATCACGAAAAATGCCTGTCTTTTTCCGTGACTATCATACTTTAAAATATCTCATTTTCCTGAAGTACCTCAGTCTAAACCATAAAGACAATCGTGAAGCGTTTTACTTAAAGTGAACTTGACTAAAACGAGAACCTAAAGAAAACTACTTTAATTTTTTTTATAGTAAACAGCGTAGAAAAAAATATAACGTATTTACTTAGCTAAAAAAAATTACCTAAATTACAATTTATGTTTTCTTGCTCACTCTACTATTTTTGAAGGCATACTTTCTCTGTTTTAATTCCAATATTCTAGCCTTCAGCTGGCAAAAAACGTAACACATCATGCACTCAATTCCAAAAATAAACGCGTCCTTGCTGTCGCTGTTTCTTAAATAAATAAAATTCGTTTGATTATCAAGACATAAAAAAAAATAGTTTAATTTGGATGGATGTTATCTTATACTTTCCTGCTGACATTCAACAAAACTGGAAAGCTAAAACTAGAAGAGAAGCTTTTTATAAAAAAAAACGAAAAACCCGATATGGCTACGTCATATATCTTTGTTTAGATTAAAATTCAGTCACAGGTCGTTTAGCATACCAGGCTGCTATACTAGGAATGCTGTAAACCTTTTCTTTGAGCCCTTTGAGAGCCGGATATTGATCCAAAGATGTTTTACCGAAGATGAGCTCGAAATTCTCCAGTGACACAGCGAATACAAAATCGCACCAGGTTATCTAAAATAGGAAAACTATAATTTGTAAACAAGGCGGGTCGAAGACGGCCATGGAAGTCGAGCTTTATCCATAAACAAACGACTGACACGTCATGGTAAACCAATGTTTATTTGTGGTGTGAGATTTTCCATGGCCTTCTTCGTGCTGAAAATATACAGATTAATAAATAATATTTCAAAATAGAAACTTACGCCTGCACCGACTGAATATCCATTATTCTCGGCAATAACTCTCTCAAATTTCGCTAAATAGAAAGGAATGGTCTCCTTCATTAATTTGGCTTTTCGTTCCTCTTTCTTAATGGGGTCTTGTTCCGATCTGTACTGCCAAAGTACTGTAACAAAAGGAGGTAATCAAAACTTTGTCGTTTATAATCAATTAAAATAATGTCAAGGCGAGGTGAAAGCAATTAGGAAACGAATCGTTCGCGTTCGAAATTACTCACAGAGCAAAAGGAAACTTTGGTGGATCTAACAGCCATAAAAAAACACTAATTGAACTTTTCGGAATCGGTTTGTGTGTTACAAATCATTTGCGAGGTATTAATAAGCTGTAGAGATGTTATGATGAAATTTGAGAAAAATTCTAATTTTACAGCTGAAAAATAAATTCCACTTAACGTTTGTATACCAAAAATGTGATTTATTTAAAACTTTTCTGTATATTGTTATTAATTAAAAGTAATAATAATAAAAACTATGGATTATCGCCTGAACTCTGATTAAAATTGAACTTAAATTTAAACCCTTCAGTTCACAACATTTAAGGTTGTAAATGTTAAAGTTCAAAATTAAAGCTTTAAAATTCTGAAGAATCAGAAGCAATACGAAAGCTCGTTCGCTAAAATTTCAAACATGCAAAATTTATACTTAATCCTTGTAAGTACGAAATATGAAGATGGGGTAAATAGTTAACATGTCAAGCTTCAACTGAAAACATCTGCATTAAAACACAGAAAATTAACAGTTCAAACCCAAATTTTGTAATATTTTGTAATATTTTGATTTTAGAAGTTTACAAAATTCCAAATTTGGCTATTTAGGGGCAGGAACATGAAACTTCAATAATTCAGTTCAGCAGCTTGAAGTCAAAATCACAATTTTATATGAATGCTGGTGCAAAAGCGTGAAAGCTTTAAACTTTGAAGTTTAAACGTTGATAAAGCTCCAACCTGAATAGCTGACAACCCGCATCCAAATTTAGTAATTAAAATTAGAGAGTATAACCTCAATGTATAAAATGTGGATTGCTAAGGTTAGAAATTTGAAAGTTTCAAACTAAAACTAATGTCAAGTATAATCAGAAAGTCCAAGGCTTGAAGTTTAAAAATTTCAAGATTTATAATAAAGAAGATTATAGCTTCAAACTGCAGGGACACAATTAGAAACACAAAGGTTTGAGATTTGGAGCTTTAAGGTTTAAGTCTTGAGAGATCAGAGCAAAATTCAAACATTCAATTTTTTTCAATATTCTATTTATAAAGATACTTAAAGATTAGAAATAAAGCAATAAGGTATACAGAAGCTTGAAATTCCTCAATAGTTCGAACTCAAAAATAAATTTCTTAGTTTTAAGCCAACGTTTTGTCCAAATCGAACTATAAAAGCTCAATAATTCGGGTGAAACCCTGAAACTTACAAACTTTCAACTTAGACCTTTGAAGTAATGCTGAGGCAGATAAACTAATCTTGAGAAAGTTGTAAATCTGCAAACATAGAAACGATCTGAATTCAATTTCAATAGCCTGAATAGAAAATACCTAAAAAAAATCGAGATTTAAAATGTGGATAATAAAAGCTTTAGAGGTAAAAGCTGAAAACTGAAATTAGCAAATCAGGGGCACAAAAGCTTGGAACTTGAAGCTTGAGTTTTGTAGCACAATACTTTGGACATCAACATTAAAGCATTTAAGTATTAGAAAATCGGGATTTCAAACGTTGCCC
This sequence comes from Melanotus villosus, assembly GCA_963082815.1. Classification (NCBI taxonomy): domain Eukaryota; kingdom Metazoa; phylum Arthropoda; class Insecta; order Coleoptera; family Elateridae; genus Melanotus; species Melanotus villosus. Next base: position 33,851,563 of record OY720425.1, on the reverse strand, counting down.
AATAGTATATAATTAAATTTCTAACATTAATAAACCTAAAGTCAATGTAATAATTTAGTTGACAAAATTTGATTAAATAGCAAAGTTCAAATCCTTAAATTTCTATAACTCAACCTTTAAATTCGAGAGAAATAAAATTAAAGCTTCGAAATAAAACTATAAAGTAGCCAAAAACTTGCAATTTACAGCTTAAACGTTGAAAGGCTTTAAATTTAATTCCTGAGCAGTTTCAGCCCAAAAGCTAGTTTATTAATTTAAAGTTGCTTTTTTTACCAAGTTGAATTATAAAACCTCAATTATTCAGGTGAAACCCTGAAACTTCAAATTTAAACGTTTGGAGTAATGCCAAGGCAGAGAAACGAAGATTGAGAAAGCTGAAAATCTTGGATTATACGTAAAAATGCAAACCTAGAAACAATCTAAGTCCAATTCTAATAGTCTGAATTTAAAGTACCTACACAAAATCAAGTTTTAAAATGTGGATAATAAAAACTTGAGACGTAAAAGCTGAAACTGAAATTAGAAAATCAGAGACACAAAAGCTTGGAATTTGAAGCTTAAGCTTTAGAGTACAAACCTTGAAAGTAATAATTGAAAGGAAAGTTTGCTAATTCAAAATTAAGATTGTTTAGAAATTTTAAATTAGAAATTTAGATAATTGAGTATAAAAACTAAACAACGAAGTTTGAAACTTCAAATACTCTTATGTATTAGAATTTTAGAAATATCTAACCGTTAAAATCTTACTTTCAAATTTTAATAAATTGATACTTAAATTTCGGAAATTAATAAACCTAAAGTAAATTTAATCATTTTCATTGGAAAATTTGGACAAATGAAGTAGCAGAATTTTAATTTCTGAATGTTTGTAACTCAGGCTTTTAAGCTTGGAAGAAATATACGAGAATTTAAACTTTAAACGTTCAAAGATTTAAAATTAATTCTTGAACAGTTTGAACTTAAAAGCCCATTTATTAATTTGAAGTTGAACTTTTGTCCAAATCAAATTATAAAACCTCTATAATTCAAGTTAAAGTCTAAAACTTAGACCTTTGAACTTGAACTTTGTCAAATATATGGTTAAATTTATAAATTAATAAACCCGAAGTCAAGTTAATAATTTATTTGCAAAATTTCGACAAATTAAACAGCAAATTTCAAGTTCTTAAATTTTTAAGCTCGAGAAAAATAAAATTAAAGCTTCAAAATAAAACAATAAAGTAGCAAAAAACTTGAAATTTAAAATTTAAACTTAATTCCTGAGCAGTTCGAACTCGAAATCAAGTTTACTAATTTGAAGTTGAATTTTTGTGTAAATCGAACTCTAAAACCTCAATAATTCAGGTTAAACCCTGAAACTTAGACCTTTGACATAATGCTAAGATAGATAAACTAAACTTGAGAGGGGTGCAAATCTTGAATTCTAAAACCAAACTTAGAAAACTTTGAATCTGAGTTCAAGTTTAATAGTCTAGAGAATTTAAATGCCTACAGAATCGGGGTCCCACATGCAGATAATAAAAATCTGTGAGGTACATGCTGAAAATTAAAACTAGAAAATCAGGGAAACAAAACCTTGGAATTTTAAACTTGAACTTTGGAACACAAACTTTGAAGCAATAATTCAAAGAGAAATTTGCTAATTTAAAATTAAAACTTTGTCAAATTTTAAGTCGTAAATTTAGATAATTGACTACAAAAGCTAAAAGCTGAGAATTAAAACTTCAAAATTAAAACATTTAAGTATCAAAAATGCCAAACTGTTAAGACTTGAATTTTAAACTTTGTCAAATAGTTATACAGGGTGATTCAAAAGTATTGTCATTAATTTTAAGGGTATGTAGAGCATATCAAATAGAACAACTTTTCTCAATAAACCATGTGTCGCAAGTAAACGGTAACCTCAGAAAAAAATTAAAAACATAAATACAAAAATTGGTTTGGGGTCACTAGAGTCTAAATTTATCAAAGGCCTTACTGAGTCCACGTATACCGGGTGGTCCATCGGTCTGTATATTTTTTTACTCGATTATTTTAAATATTGCCGAATCTTTTTTTAAATAGAGTTTATTTTACATTAAAATGCCCACATATCTGCAGTATAGGTTTTTCTACCGGGTGTTCCATTTTCGCGTAATGATATGCAACTTTATATTTTTTAATAGAACAGCCTATACATATATTTTTAGAAAATCGTAACGATATTTTGTTTCTCTTTAAAACAGTTCTTATTCAGTATAGCCCTAAAATGATTAGTACAGAAACTATTCATGTTTTTATTAATAAATAATCACACAGAAAGTATGTCATTAAAAAATATAAAGTTGCATATCTTCTTAAAGACCTTCTCCGATTCAGAGGTTGGTTATCACTTGGTTAAACATCTCTCGATCTTCAGCTACCCGAAACAGTTGTAAAGCCGTCATTCCTGTCCAATTTCGTATGTTGCGGAGCCAAGATAGTCTTTTTCTTCCCACACTTCTCTTTCCATGTATCCTTCCTTTAATTATTGTTTGTAGTAATTTATATTTTTCATTTCTTAGAATATGTCCGAAGTAGGCCGTTTTTCTTCTTTTAATCGTATTCATTAGCTCTTTTTCATTGCCTATTCTCCTTAATACCTCTTCATTCGTTATTCGCTCTACCCAGGAGATTTTCAGGATTCGCCTGTATATCCACATTTCGAAGGCATCGATCTTATTCATGATTGCTTTTTTCAGCGTCCAAGCCTCCATACCATACAGTAATGTCGACCATACGTAACACTTAACAAATTTTATTTTTAGAGCGAGTTGCAGGTGATTGTTGCAAAGCATAGATTTATACTTTAAGAATGTGTTTCTTGCCACCTCTATTCTAATTTTAATTTCGTCATCAGGATTTAGGTCGGTATTAATCCAGCAGCCCAAGTACTTAAATCTTATGACTTGATCTATTGCTGTTTGGTTGATCGTTATTTGTGCTCTATTTCCAGTTGCATATCACTGCGCGAAAATGGAACACCCGGTAGAAAAACCTATACTGCAGATATGTGGGCATTTTAATGTAAAATAAACTTTATTTGAAAAAAATTTCCGTAATATTTAAAATAATCGAATAACAAGAAAACAGACCGATGGACCACCCGGTACTATGTAGGTCAGTCACTCTTCGAACGTTTTAGTGTAATTTGACGTTATTTTAATTTCTAAAAGAAATGCGGTTCCTAGTTTTGTTTCTATTGTATTTGTGTACCTGTTGTGCTTGTGTATAAGTTAATGGAGGAACATTTGAATGGTTAGTAAGCTTTGTTCCTTTTTCTTAACAACAATTTTTCTAATATCACTTTTTAAACATGCCAGTAATTATTTACTGCCAGTCTTAAGCCTCAAAAATGTGAGTGGAGAGTGAAACCTGTAAATTACATAATTGTGTAATGTTTCATTTATTTTTCCAGGGTCAAATTTCTGTCGCAGGTTTTTGAAATGCATATTAGCCTGTGGTTCTCAAAAGTTACTAACAAAATTTAAAATAAAAAAATCGCGATAACTTTTAAATTTTTGCTGTAATGTACTTCCATTTCGGTCAGCATACACCCATTTAATTTAATGACAATTCTTTTGAATCACCCTATATACTTAAACTTCGAAAGTTAAAAAGCCTAAGTAAATTTAATAATTCAAACGAAAAATTCTACAAATTAAATAGCAAAGTTCACATCACTAAATTTTTGTAATTCAAACATTGAGCTGGAGAGAAATAAAATTAAAGCTTCGAAAAAACAATAAAGTAGCCAAAAATTCGCAATTTAGAGTTCTAAATTGAAAGGTTTTAAACCTATAGTTCTCACACAGTTTGAACACAAACGTACTAATTTTTATTCAAATTATATTACGAGTATTATAAAACCTCAATAATTCAGGCGAAACCATGAAATTTCAAACCTAAACCTTTGAAGTAATGCTGAGGCAAATAGAAGAAGCTTAGAAAAGGTGTACATCTTGAATTATAAAAATCTAAGTTTAATTTTTATAGTATAAGTTTAAAATACCTACCTACAAAATTCGAGTTTGAAATGTGGATAATAAAAACTTGAGAGGTACACCCGGAACATTAAAATCAGAAAATCAGAGACACAAAAGCTAGGAATTTGAAGCTTGTACTTTGGAACACAAACCTTGAAAGTTATAATTCAAAGTAAAGTTTGCTAAGCTAAAATTAAAATTTCTTTTAAGCACTAGAACATCAGAACTATCTTCTAGTTTTCCTCTTATGCCCGAAACCTAAGCCAATTTCCTGTTAATAATTCTTAGGTATGAGTACTGTGAACGTGTGAACCCTCTTCGTACGTATGCTAAGCTTACGCATCGATAGAAGTGAAGAAGATCTGCCGCAGTAGTGCTGCGAGGTTAACGATTGTTACAGCTGTTAGTATGATAACCGGGACTGCCGACTTAACATGCCCTCCGAAGCACGGAGAAGCGTACGAGGATATCGCCGATCTCGGGAATTGAACCCGAGATGCCTACATGAGAGATCGTGATCTTTTACAGTTGCCTATCCGCTCCTCTACAGAAATATCTAATCGTTAAAGTTTAGTTTCAAACTTTATCAAATCTATTGTTCAATTACCGGGCCCTCTTGTTAAAAGAGTTTCGCCGCTGGCGTGCTTCAAACGTTGAGTCACCGTGCTCTTTTAATGACCCCTTTTTCTCCCCTTGAGAAAGTGGGCGAAACGTTGAGTTCTTCTTTCTCAACAATGATACGGTCCCAACCCGGAGGGTTCACTGACCGTGAAAGTCTTCGAATTCATTTTACCAAATTTACATATATACACAAATTTCAAAAATTAATAAACTTAAAGTAAATTTAATGATTTCAATGTAAAATATTGACAAAGTAGATAGTAAAGTTCAAACCTTCAATTTGTATAACAGAAACATTAAGCCCGAGAGAAATAAAATTAGAGCTTTGAAATAAAGCAATAAAGTTGCAATTTAACGTTTAGACATTGAAAGATTCTAAACTTACTTTCTGAGCAGTAAGTTTAATAATTTGAAGCAAATATCTAAACTTCAGAAACGTATAAAGCTTGAATTAAACCCCAAACCAAGAAAACTAACCATCTGAGTTTAATTTTAATAGTCTAAATTTAAAATAATGTAAAATCGAAGTGTGAGGTGTAGATAATAAAAACTTTCGAGGCAAAGTTAATAGTAGATTATTCTACAAGTAAAGAAAAGAGGCAGTTTTCTAGCGAGTGGAAAATGTTTGATTCACGAGCATTAGCGAGTGAATTACAATTTCCCGAGCTAGAAAACCACTTTTCTTACGCGTTGAATACGCTATTTTTTTGTGTACTAAAAGTTCGAATGAAACTAATTTTCTAGACAAATTTATCAAGGTTATGTTTGTACGGAAACATAGCAACTACAACACGTACATAGTAACAAGTAAACAAACAGACTGTGTTGCTAAGGAATGAAGTGGTTGCTAATGAGTAAAGTGTTGCTAATGAGTAAAGGTTGCTAACGAGTAAAATGCCACATTACTTTACTATTTTCTACATAGTAAAATGACCGTTTACCATTGACTACACAAAAAAAACTTAAATTAGAAATCAAGGGATAATACAAAGATTTGCAATCTGAAGTTTGAGCTTTGGAATACAAACCTTGAAAAGCGGAGACAAGTTTATTAAGTTTATTAAACTAAAATTGCAACTTTGGCAAATTTTATGTCAGAAATGTAGATAACTGAGCGCAAAAACTAAAAACTGAAGCTTTAAACAACAATAATTAAGGCATTTAAGTATTAGAAAGCCGGAAATTTCTAACCGCTAAAACTTGAATCTCAAACTTTATGAAATTTATACTTAAATTACCTTTAATGAATTTAAATGCAAATTTCGAATGCTAATATTTGAAACCAGAACAAAAGTTTAAAAGAAGGTAAGGTCCGAATTGAGATTCAAATTTTTAACAAATTTAATCTTAAATATTAAAAATTGACAAACCGAAAACTTAATTAATAATTATTGAAACACAAAATTTTAACAAATTTGAATTTTTTAAATTTTATTAGAATTTAAAATTTAAAAATTATAGCAAAATAAGAACAATAAAACTGCAAAGCTTTAAATTCGAAATCTTGCAAAGTTTAAAACGAAGTATTGTCGTGGCGAGTCTGACCTTTTATATTTCCTATGGTAGCCATACACGTACCGGCCGGCCTGTCAGTTATACCTGACCAGTCCGCCGGGAGACCGGCGGCCTGTTGAACTGAAAACCCCATACACCTTCAGTTGAAACCAGGCCGGCGAGCACTTGACATTCTGTGATCATGTTCCCCAGTGATGAAGATGCGCCAGCGATTCTCGCTTTAATAGTTGTATTAGAGGCTAATAATAAAAAACGGAGGAAAAAAGTATGGTGTAAAGAGCGACTGCTGAGGACACATGCGTCAATTTGCTTAATGAATTGAAACTGGCTCCAAAAGACTGGCACAATTACCTAAGAATGGACGAAAATACGTATTTACTACTTTTGTCATTGGTTACCCAATTAATTGCGAGAAAAAATACGGTGATGAGAAATGCGATCTCCCCACATGAACGACTGATGGCAACGCTGGGGTTCCTAGCTAAGTAGCTACTGGGAGAAGTTTGAAGGACCTGAAGTTTTCTACGATCGTATCACCCCGTGCACTTGGCAGAATTATACCTGAAACCTGTGAAGCAATTTACAAGGTTCTACGTAGGGATCGTGGTAATCAGGTGACTTCACTTTTCAAAGACACATTTCACTCCGGTATAAACTGATGAATTCCTCCAAACACTACTTTTCTTTTTCACGTGACATTTTTTAACTATGACAGACGAGGTTAAACAGGACTCGCAATATATTCTGAGTATATAGGTACTATCTGACAGTCTGACTGACTGACGGCCTGTCGCCTCACCCCACTCACGAACCGGTGCGCCTGCGCTCCCTTCAGTTCAGCCGGATGGACGAACGTGTTTTCGTTCGTTCTCCGGCCTCCGGTTCAGTCGGATCTGACAGGCCAGCCGGAACCCACTCACATTCCGGCCGCCGGTCTCCCGGCGGACTGTTCAGGCGTAACTGACAGGCCGGCCTGTACGTGTATGGCTACCATAACAAAGAAATATAAAATAAGAAGTCAAAATACCATTCATAATTTAAATGCATCCCTGTAATATAAATGATAATAAAAGCTGCAAGCTCAAAATTTGAAAATTGTAGCTGTAAAGTAATCCTGCAACAGAAAACCTTGAGAACTAAATTGCAAACCTTGTAAAGTTTAATCGAAAACTTAAATACCTGACAAACTAAAAAACTGAAGCCATATTTAACAGATTCAAAAGTTTCTAAACATGTCATAGCTTGAATAATGTAGATTAGGCTATAATCTCAAAATTAGAGCTTTAACATAATGAAAAATCACAAACAAGGATGCTAAATGTTGAAGCTTCATCCTTAAAAGATCCTACCTAGGAAACTGACATTCTGCAGGTAATTTTACTTACATGTTTAACCATTTAAATGGTAAAAAAAATTGAAAAACTGACGCCATTAAGTTTAACCTTAAAGTAATCAGAGACACAAGAGCTTTGAACAAATTTTATAAAACGAAGTCTTACTAAAACATAACAATTTGGCGACGTATTTATAGTCCAGTCAAATGGTCGAAATAAAAAGGAAAACTTTGCATTTTGGGTAGGCAGCTATTTTATTTTATCGTTGTGTAGAGGGGTCAGTGATGAGTCTAAACTAGGGTTTTCGGGGTGGTAACCCCCTCCATCCGGCCGCCATCTTGAAAAGAAGAGTTAATTGGTTTTTGGGCTATATCTCTGTAGTCGGGAATCTCAGAAAAAATTGGTACAAATCTTTTTTGCAGAGAATCGTATTATGTACAATTTTTGTTAATTACTTTTTTACATAGCATTAATTATAAAAAGTTATAAGCCGGAAAAGACAGAAACTTAATAAGGGCTTATACCTTTTTTATTATTAATGCTACGTAAAAAAAGTTGTTCATAGAAATTGTATAGAATATGATTCTCTGCAAAAAAGCTTGAAAAAAACTTTTTCTAAGACTCACGACTACAGAGATATAGCCGAAAAGCTAATTAACCCTTCTTTTCAAGATAGCGGCCGCATGGAGGGGTGGGGTTAAATTAATAAAAGTTATAGATTATGTAGATAATGCGATTCTCTACAAAAAAAGCCTTGTACAAACTTTTTGTAAGACTCACGGTTACAGAGCTACAGCCGAAAAATTGATTAACCTTTCTTTTCAAGATAGGGGCCGAATGGAGGGAGTTACCACCCCGAAAATCCTGATTTAGACTCACCACTGACCCCCACACACATCGTAAAAAGAAAATCGCTGCCTACACAAAATGCAAATTGAATTACCATTTGACTGGACTAGTCCAATCAAATGGTCGAAATAAAAAGGCAAACTTGGCATTTTGGGTAGGCAGCGATTTTTTGACGATGTGTCGGGGGTTCAGTGGCGGTCTAGGACATTTAGGCGCGCATCTTCAGCCGCGCACCATACGGCGCGAGCTATTAACCGCCGGCATTTTGGACGCAGGAACCTTTAGGCGCAGGGACGTTTAGACGCCGGCGTTTTAGCCGCGGGGACGGTTAGACGCCAGGCATTAAAAAATATACGATGCATTTTAATCTGTCTCTTATCAATTTAAATTTCGCGAATTTTTTACGTTTCAAAGGATACACAAACTTTTTTATCAATCAAGTTGTTTGCAAATTAAAACCTGTTTTTCGTATTGAAGGCATTTTGAAAAACATTGTAACATTACAAAATGGCAAGACTGCAAAACAATAGTAAACAATATTAATAAATATTAGTGTTTATATAAATTCTAGTTATTTAGTTGTTATTTTTTCCATTATTAACATATAAACTTTATAAAATAAGTAACTTTGTGACGTTTTTCAATTTTTCTTTCTGTTGTCTAATTACCGAAATTATTATAAAAGTCTCTCCCTCATAAGACTTCACTTAACACTAGATAGTATATAGCAATATAAAAGTTTCCAGCGCCTAAAGGTCCCACGCCTAAAGGTTCGCGCCTAAACGTCCCTGCGACCAAAGATGTCCGCGCCTAATATTTCAGCGCCCAAAAACTCGCGTCTAACGATGCGCGCCTAAAGATGCGCGCCTTACTGTCCCTTTCCGTCAGCCGGTAAGTCTAAATCAGGATTTGCGGGGTGGTACCATTTGGTCGTCATATTGAAAAGAAGGGTTAATTAGTTTCTCGGCTATATCTCTGTATCCGTTAGTCCTACAAAAATTTTGCATAAAACTTTTTTGTAGAAAGTTACATTCTCTATGACTTTTACTCATAACTTTTTTACGTAGCATTAATAATAAAAAAGTTGTAAACCCGTAATGTTTTGTCTTTTCCGGCTTATAACTCTTTTATTATTAATGCTATGTAACAAAGTTATTAATAATAATAATAGATAATACGATTCTCTACAAAAAGCTTGGTACACACTTTTTGTAAGATGCACGACTACAGAGATATAGCTAAAAAACGAATTAGTCCTTCTTTTCAAGATGGCGGTCGAATGGAGGGGGTTAACACCCCGAAAACCCTGACTTAAACTCACCACTGACCCCTCTACACACCGATAAAAAAAAATCGCTACCTACCCAAAATGCAAAGTGAAATTACCATTTGACTGGACTACTAGTAAATTATGTTCTAAATGTTGAAAAATTCCAAAATGTCCGAAAGTTGTATTATAAGAACTTAAAACGTGAAACTTGAAACTCAAAGCTTTAAATAAGTAAAACATTGCAACGTTAAAAAGTATAGCATTGATGTTTCAATAGTCTACACTAATACACTTAGTCCAGCGTTTCTCGAGTTGTTTCAATCCACCAAGAAAAAATCTTTTGGTTGCACCTCCAAAAATGATGCAACAGCGGCTTTCAACTCAACATCTGAGGAAATTTTTTGGCCTCTGGGGTCTTTCTTCGGATGTTTGAGCAAAAGAAAGTCGCATGGCGCTAATTTAGAGTTATAGGGTGGATGTTGTAACTCGGTGAATCCACAGCTTTCGATAATGGCTTGAACTGTGTAAGGCTTGTGAACCCTGCAGTTGTCGTGCAACAGCAAAGTTTTGAACGAAATAATGTAAATTCCATATTTAGAAAAATATCACCTCCGCAGGGATTCGAACCACTGACCTTCGGCTATACGCGCCACTGCTCTACCATTGAGCTACAGAGGCAGATCTCTGAAGATGTGATATTCTTCTAAATATGGAATTTACATTATTTCGTTAAAAATATATTTCCCCAAAGGAGTGAATCCTTAAAATTTAATTTAAAGCAAAGTTTTGGTTCTCCATGAATTCGGGTGTTTTTTTCTAATGACCTGCTTCATCTTTTGGATCGTCCTTCCTTAAACCTCTCCATTGATTGTGGACCCTTTTTCCATACATTCAATAAGCAAAATTCCCTGGTAGTCCCAAAAAACAGTCGCCACCAACTTTCCAGAAGACGACTGTGTTTTCGCCTTCTTTAGAGATGGAGAGCCCTTATGCACCCATTGCATCGCCTCCTGCTTCGTGGGAAGATCCCAATAGAACACCCAAGTCTCGTCGCCTGTAAAAATTTCTAAAAAATAATTCTCATCGTCCTCTAAAGCGGTCAAATGTCGTTGACAAATGTATTTTCTCGCCAATTTCTGTTCTGGTGTAAGGAGTTAGGGAATCCATCGTTCAGAAACTTTTCTCATCTTAAATCTTCATGCACAATTTTTAAATCTGTAGTTTCGGATACTTCAGCTTCTTTGGCGAGCACTGGGATCTTCATTCGTCGATTTAACAGCAGAAAATCTTCAACAAGCCTGACGATTTCCTCAGTTCTTGCCTCAGTCGGTCTTCCTGATCTGGAGGCAGGGATTAATTTGAGCCGGAGCTCACCGGAGCCGGGCTCCGGTACTAATTTTCGTGACGGAGCGCAGCTGCGGTACTTCTGTCAAGTTGCAACTTTGCAGTTTGCCCATGCTGTTATTGTGTCATTTCATATGAATGCAGACCAGTAGTCGCCTACGAAGCCTAGTATTGAAGAGAGCGCGTTTTACCATTTTAGTTTGTAATTAAATTATACAGGGTGTCCACAGATTCATTCTCAACATGGGGATCTCGCTTATTATGAGAGATAGAGATTTGGTTAAATAGGATCAAATACTCCTTGTAATGTGAAATAAAAGTCAAGCTACAGGCTACACTAAAACAATGTACCCTACCCACACATTTTTTTGGAGAGCTCCGGAACTATTTGTTTTACAAATTAAGCACTGTCTGGAGGCATCCTGAATTGGGTCTCGGCCCCATCGAAACTGTTTACACCAAAATTTTACTTGAAAATAAGATGGGCAGTCATTGCCGTACACCTAGGACACTCTTTCGTGAATAACTTTTACTCCATTTTCCTCCTTAGTGAGAAACTTTATCACTGCGCAATTCTCCAAATTAGTTTCACTCACTTTTCGAAAAACAAACAATAGTAATCGTAATTTTCATGGCTAGGTAGGTAACTTAAGAAGACATCCTCGTATTTTTTGAAATGTTTACACTACCTCGGTTGTTAGGAGGTGTCTGCTGCTGTTAATTAAAATTAATTTAACATTTATTTGTACGATTTGTTTCATTTCCTCGTTAAAAACGTTGTTTACTGAAACTTGACTAAAAAACCGGGAAAGGACATTGTTTTGCTTCTCTGGATTTTTAACTTAGCCAATTATTATTTTTAAACCAAATAATGTAATTAATGTTATATAAACCATAATTCGTTCCTCCTACAGCTATCACTAATGCCACAAAATGAAACCCTCATCATTTTTTCATATTCCCAAGAATATTTCATTATTAAAAAGTTCAGAACCATAAAGAAAGCGTTAATCTATACTAAACATTTCGAAAACCTTAATAAACTAAACGATTAATTTGTGTTGACAGCTTTTGTTCCATTCACCGTTACAAAATAGAATATCTAAGCCTTCGTTATCCACATTTTCAACATATTAATAAACCAGTAATTCTAGACTTTACCTTAAACCGACAGCTTGTCATCCATCATACAAAATCTATAAATTAAATTCTAACGCTCTACTTAGTCTTTTGATTTACGACGTAGAAGCTTATCTTCACCTTCCTTGCAAGTAAAATATATACAACTCGTAAATTATTTAAACTATACAATTTTTTTATTTTACTTAGGACCAGCCTTTCAATCTCCTAACAAACCTCCTAATAAGCTATTTGGCAAATATTTTCTATGGAAACGATTTTATTAACAAAGGTTGCCATAGAAAATAATAGGAGGATAAATTTATTACAAGATTGAAAGACCGGCCCTTGCTTGAATTTCAAATTAAACTGTATGAAATTTCCTGATGAGGATTTACTACCAACTTTTAAGTTATTTCGTACAAAATGAATTTATTCTGATATAGCTGTCTATCAATAGAAATTTTAAATGAAGTTTAAAGGTTCAAAGCTTTAACGATGATTCAAGGCCAGGAACACAAAGCTTTGCTATTGTGAGAAAAATTGAAATCAAAGTACATATGTAAATTGAAATGCAAAAAGGTTAACCCAATAATTTGATCATAACATCATAAGAATTGCCACAGCCTACCTTTAGATTTTTACTTTCGAACTGTTGCGTTGGCATCTCCTGAAAGCTTTCTACATGATTTTTCATGGCATTAAAAAGTAGGTATCAAAGTTGTGCTTGATACGAGTATTTACGACTTCAAAAAAATTTGATCAAAACTCTTAAATTTATCTTTGAATTTTCATATTTCCATATTAATTAATGCATTTCAAATTTATAACATTTTAAATTTTTTAATATTTTCTTCGTCGGTATTACAATCATATTCTTCTCCATCGGGCTCCATCTTGAGCAACAGTTGACAACTCTCGGTGTTGTCTCATTGGGTAACATCCAGCCATCTCTTCGTGAGCCTGCCTGTTGCTCTCCCATAATTTGGCCTGCATTCCATAACACTTTTCCCATTCTTATCACTCCCCATCCGCTCAACATGCCCAACGCACCTTAATCTCTGGGCATACACAAAACGCACTATAACTGCACCACCTAATGGTGCATCTAATTCTGCGTTCGTTCTTAGGCCCCAAGCCTTCCTCATTATGACTATTTCCGCTGTTCGTAGTTTGATCTAGTCACTAACTATTAAAGACCCTAGCCTCGCAACCATATGTGATCCCTGGCCTTATCATTGTATTATAGACCTTCCATTTAGTTGCACGCCTAAGCACTTTTATATGAATTCCTTATGGATAGCTTTTGTTTACATTCTGTATGCGCCTTATTATTTCCTACTTCATAGTATTTATTCCATTTAATTGCGAACCTAGGTCAACGAACTCCATCACTTCCTCAAATTTGTAGTTCTCTATTTTTAAATACTGTAGTTGTTGTTCATCTCTGGCCACTTTAATGTATTTCGGTTTTCCCTCGTTAACTTGCAGTCTGACTTCTTTTGCAGCTTTCTCCATCTTATTGAACACTATCTTAAGCTTTTTTAGTTGTCTGCTTGAAATCGCCAGATTATCCGCGTATGGGTTAATTTGTACTATCTTTGTTCTGATATTTCCTATGAAATTCAATTTTCTAATTAAATATCATTGTGGGAGGAGCATCACCCTACCTTACTCCTGTATTTATCCCGAATTGGTCTGAAAACTGCTGTTCAATCAGTTACCTTTACTTTTGACCCTTGAAGCGTCATACACACCAATCTTATAAGCTTGTTAGCTATTTCGAATTCTTTTAGCCTTTCTATTACCTTGCTTCGTCGTACTTTATCGAACGCCATATGCTTTTTCCAGGATTAGTCTCATAATAAACACACTATCGGTCGTTAATGCATTACGCCTAAATCCATTTTGTTACTCTCCTAATTGCTGTTTTGCCTAATCAACCAGCCGATTACAGAGAATGGTTGAAAATATCTTATAGGACACATTTAATAATTTTATTCCAGGGAAATTGTCGCACAAGTACTAATCACCTTTGTTATTTAGCGGCACTATTACACCGCACTTCCAATCTTCCGGCATTTTTATTTCCTGCCAAATTAACTCAATTATTTGGTATAGCTGTTTTACTAAAATCTGGTAGCCGTTTTTTTATTAACTCACCTACTATTCTATCTTGACCAGGTGCCTTAATAACTGCTCTCACTTCACCAAGAAATTGACATTCCTAATCCTTGAGATCGGCATCTTCACGTTGCATCTCTTCCCCGTCCCAGCTTTCCAGATGCTCCTAGCCCTCATAACTTTCAAAGTGTTATCTCCACCTCGCAGATCACTCCTTCTCTCTTTTTACATCCGTAAGTGACCGCTTTAAAGTTCCCTGTGTTGACCTTCACGGTTTCTAGAATTGCTCGCGAAGTTCGTTCACATTCCTCATCTATGCAGGGTGATTCAAAACTATTGTCATTAATTTTAAGGGTAGGTAGAGCGTATCAAACAAGTAAACAGTAAACTCAGACACGAACTGTTTTGAGGTCACTGGAATAGGTTGTGTTTACATTCAAAATTTAAATTTATTAATCGTATTTCTTGTCCGTACTCATAATAGCCCAGGTGTTATGTGTACGTAGGTTAGTCAGTTCATTGTTCGCTTTAAAAGTGCATTGTTCGAACGCTTTAATGGAAGGTCATCCTAACCGAATAACCAAATTAATTGACGTTTTAATTTACGGGAAAGCTCTTCAAAATGCTACAGCAGCTCTAAAAGACAGTTTTTCTTTGTGTTGTGTGTGTGTTTGTGTAGAAGTTAATGGAGAAACATTTAAACATCGTCTGTAAGTCCTGTTTCTCTTTATTAACAACATTTTTTTTTAATATCACTTTTTAAACATGCCAATAATTGTTTACTGTCAGAGGAAAGTGAAACCTATTAATTACATAATTGTGTATTGCTTCATTTATTTTTGCAAGTTCCAATTTATATAACAGGCTGTTTAAATAAATATTAGCCATTGGTTCTAAAAAGTGTGTAAAAAAAATTAAAATAAACAAAAATCGCGATAAGCTTTATGTTTTTGCTGTAATATACTTCTATTAAGGTCAGCATATACCCATTTAATTTAATGACAAAATACTTTTGAATCACTCTGTATTAGTTTTTGATCTCCACCCTGTTAAACTGGTGGGCTAAACTATCCTCATACTTTTTTGTATCTTTCTTTCAACTTTTGTAGGTTCCATTTTACTCTTTCTGGTGTCTTCACATAGGACTCTGATTGTAATACCTACTTTATTTGCACTATCAACATAAAGTGGTCTGAATCGCAGCTGGGTCCGCAATAAATGCGGACACCTTGCACTACTGATGCTCTTTTTTTGGAGATTAGAATATGGTCGATTTGGTGCAAGTGGTTATTCCCTGGGGAGCTTCATGTGACTTTGTGAATTCGTTTACGTTGGAACATCGTACTACATACCACTAGGTTTTGCACTGCTGCCAGGATACATAACCTAATTCCGTTGTCGTCGTACTTTCATGTAGTGTGCGTTTTCATGCAACTTCTGATATTTTATCATTTGTGCCTATCTCCGCGTTAAAATCACACATAAGGATTAGGGCATTTTAATTTGGTACGCCGTTGCATGCTGATCGTTACAGTCATCCTTCGCCTCCTCTTCTGCTTCGTTTGTCGGTGTATACTGTATAAGCTTTGAGCAACGTTATATTGTGGTATTTCCTGTAACTCTTAATTTACATATCCTATCGTTGACTGGTTGGAATTGGAGCACATATTTCCCGCTTTGCCATTGTTTAGCTGCCCCACTATGTAACATGGTAAAATTTTCTTTATTTATCGTTTCTGCTCCACCTCATCCCACTTCGTGCACTGCTGTTACATCGATTTTATAATTTGTAAGCATTTCAGCTACTTTATTCATCCTTCCCTGACTGTAAAAGTGTCCGTACATTCAAGCTTCCCAATCTTAGTACCTTTGTTACCAGCACGTTATTAGTTTCGTATTTACTAATACTCCTTTTTATGCTTCGTCTATTCGTTATTTCTGTTGTCATGGCCTTTCGCTTTGCATTTTTCGTTGCTCTTGCTTGATCATCCTGTTTATATGATGTTGCGTTTGTGCTTGACTGGTCATACGTAGTCGTTATCCATATGCGTTACCTGTTGGTCGTTGATGGTACCCTTCTTTTGTTAATTGTTAGATACTACCTACTGTTTTCGGGGAGGATCAACACTTTTTCTTTTCTTTAGATTCCTACTCTTCTCGTCCCAGAACCATGTCCCCATCCATGGTTAGTTTCTTGTATCCTACTGTGACCCCTCTTCTATTCTATTTCTATGCTTTAGGAATCATCACTTTCCGTTTGTCCTCCAATTTATTAAACTTTACCACTGCCATCGGTTTTCCTTCTCTTTGTTTAATTAAATATGCAGAGTTGACTAATACCATAGATTAAATAATAGAATAGATACGCAACGGTACCTTTTTATATGTAACCCGAAAAAAATTCTGACATAGAGATGGCAGCACCTTGGCCATCTCTGATCGAGAATGTTTTTTAACCATCCCAGAATAAAACCGATATATCAATAATCCTAACATATCAACAACATTTGATCAAACAAAATACGTACGTTATTTAATAACCGTGCATTAGTCGTATTGATATTAATGCCATGCGAATTCAAGCGTGTTTATAAAATAAGCACGTATAGATATTATTGTATTTATGGATGAAGTTATTTTTGTCCCAGTTACAATTTATTTATCTTATGCTTAGAATTTTATTTACTGACTTCGTTTTTTGCTAAACAGCAAATTTGTGGTATAATTATTTAATTATTAAAAGATTTAACATTTGGAATAAAAATAAAAATATGTATGTATATTTAACAATTACAAAAAAAACGCAGTTACGTTGCACAAAATTTCGTTAAACAAAACTAGCGCGTTAAAAAAAAACAAAAATAATGTGTACTGCAAAATTTAGAATTATTGTTTTTGCAATAATTTTACTGACATTTGCAAAACGGAATTATGGCAATAACACAGTGATGACGGTTAATAAACTATAAATCTTGCAATACGCAATAGACATTATTTTTGTTTCTCCTGGCCAACCCTTATCTAATTTTTTTAACTCACGGTTTGGCAAAGGATCTTGGAACAGCTGGGTTAAAATTTTAACCTAAGCTCAACAGAACGAATCTAAACCCTAAAGTCGGCAATCGTATACATCTATACATGAATACATGTTTTTGGTTTTTGCAGGAAAAAACGTATTTATAAAGTTGACAATTACGAACCATATTTGCCCGTACATTACCTTACATTTTCGTCGAATTTACTTGCATTTTCTTTATATGTGCTATTGCAATAAGGCCAATTCAATTCACAATAATACAGGGTGAGTTTTTTTTTCATTTTAAGCATTGGGATCTCGGAAACCATAAGACATTGAGATTCGGTTAAATGAGGAAAGAGTTGTCGTTTTAAGAGCTTAAGCAAGATATGCTTTGTTTTTTGAAAAAAATCCACAGTTTACTAGCTATGAGCAAAAAAGAAATTAGCAATTTTTCTTTAAAGTGTTCTAAAATCGTTAATATTAGAGATACATAAATATGATAAGAACAAAAATTGTAGATATTTTTCCGCTTAAGAAGATACATTTATTAATTTCCATTCTGCTTCTATAATTTTCGAGTTATAACGCAAACTTACATTTTTTTAAATAGCAGTCACAGTTGGCTTTGACATTTTTAAAAATGACAAATGCTTCTCTTTTTAACGATAAAGGTTTGCTAATTGCTATACTTTGATAAATAAACGCGATGCAGGAATTTTCGTATTATTGAGAGGTAAATAAACAAAGTTTGCCGTGGAAAACAATAAACAAACAAAGTACTGTTGCTCATTGTTTTAGTTGAAATTTGGCAGTTCTGTAACTTCTACAATTAAATTAAAGATGTTTTCTAATCGCGAAAAACTTAATATGGCCGAATGTTTTATTTTTTGTAAGTAATAAAAATAGAAAATAGTGTTCTTGCTGCCGAACGGTACCAACAATTTTATGAAAATCGACGTCAACCATCTCTACCGACGTTCAACAATTTGTAAATTCTAATTCTATTGTGAAAAGATGCCCCTTGTGTGTAAATAATAATGGTGGACATTTTGAACATTTGCCGAGATAGATTAATTTTTTTACATGTAATTACTTCAAAGTAGAAATTTAAATGTAATAATTCGTAGTTTCTTTGCGTTGTTGTTCTATTTGAGGCCCCAAAGTTTTTAGGTGAAACATTATATTAAACTAAGTAATTACTTTAAGAGGAAAAAAATGTTTTCCATGGCAGACTCTGTTTTTGCTACTCTCAATATTACAAATAGTCCTGTATCGTGTTTATTTGTCAAAGTAAGTACAGCGAACCTTAAATCTCTGCAAACAGAAAAAAACGCACTTTTTAAAAATGTCAAAGCCAACTATGACTGCCCTTTAAAAAAACAAAAGTTTGTATTACAACTCAAAAACCGTAAAATCGAGAAGGAAATTAGTATGTTCATCATGTTAAGCATTAAAATGTCTAAAACTTTCATTCGTGTCATTTTGTTGTATTCCTAATAATAACGATTCTACAACATTTAAATGAAAAATCACTAAATCTGTTATTCGCTCATATCTAGCAAACTGCAAGATATGCTTTTGTATTTTTTTCAAAATACAAAAGCATATCTTGCATAAGCTCATAAAACGACAACTCTTTCCTCATTTAACCGAATCTCTATGTCTTATGGTTTCCGAGATCCCAATGCTTAAAATGAAAAAAAAAACTCACCCTGTATGTAGAATGCAGAAACAGCTATACCGGGTGTGGCCTGACATGTGAGACATAGGTGAAATGCTTGGGAAATTGAACATATTTATGTCAAAGTCGAAATTTTAATTTTAATTTTCTGCTGTAATTTCAGAAGTTTTCGGGATATTCACACGAAAATTGGTGAAACTACCTTTTTTGGGACGGGAATAATCCGAATAATAATCCGTTCTCAATTTTAATGCAGCTCTTAAAATAATGTTATTTTTGCTACACCTAACACCTTAAAAATACTTCAGCTTTTTTGTAGCTAAAGTTAGGGCAGATTAAGTATTTTTAAGGTATTAGGTGTAGGACAAATAACGTTATTTTAATAGCCGCATTAAAATTGAGAACGGATTATTATTTCCCGTCCCAAAAAAGGTAGTTTCACCAATTTTTATATGAATATTACGAAAACTTTAGAAATTACAGAAGAAAGTTAAAATAAAAATGTCGACTTTGACACCCTGTACCTCCCTAAATATTAACTTTTGGACTAAGGTAATTTTAGGTAAATCGTAATATTTTGGCCTCAGGAATCTACTGTTGGTCTGTGACCCATTACTTATGGACCACCCTGTATAGAGCCCCCAAAGAGAACATAATGTATGGCGCAATATACGTTCTTTTTTTAATACTGTTATTTTTACCTTTAAAAAATTGTTTTAGGGCCCCTTCATGAAGAAGGCCGTACCTGCGTCTGACAATTTAAGTAAAAGTACAAGAGATGATTAATCGCTTACTCATGTGTATTAAAATTAATGTTGTAAGCTGTAAGCTGACCAAAAGTTTCAATTTGTATACATATGCTCAACCAGTCGATTATTACGTGATCTGTTCGGGTTTAACTCTATTACTATTTTGTGTGTATATTTACTAAACGTTTACAAACATTATGGAATGGTATTTCGGTGTATCACGCTACAATTAAGAAGTATACGTCTAAATGGAAATAATAGCGTCCGTGCGGGGTAAAGTGAATGCAGTGAAGTTCCTTGAGTTTATGACAAATAGTTCAAAAATATTTTGGGGCAGCACCAATCGAGGTTACCGTTCGTCACCTCCTTAGCCCCCTTGTCTAAGTAGACACGGGTTACACTTTCGCCGGTAACGTGGGATCTCTATTTATATTATTTCCTCTATGCTAATACCTTTATTTTAAATTTTAAATACAAATTCTTAAAAAATTACTTTGATAAAGTGAGTTTTCCGGGTTCAACGTTCAGGATTCATATTCGTGTTTTGACCTTTAAAAATTAAGCTTCGATTTTAAAGCTGTTTGTTTTTGTTTGCACATTATTTTGAAGCTTTAA
This sequence comes from Melanotus villosus, assembly GCA_963082815.1. Taxonomy (NCBI): domain Eukaryota; kingdom Metazoa; phylum Arthropoda; class Insecta; order Coleoptera; family Elateridae; genus Melanotus; species Melanotus villosus. The sequence goes on along the minus strand of OY720425.1, from coordinate 33,831,319 downwards.
TTGGTTTTAAAGTTTTAAAGTAAATGATTACTTTAATTGCTAAATTTACTTTCGGAATATCGATTTTTAAAGTTTGAGTTTACATCTTCCAGTGTTTAAACTTTGAACCTTAAGCTTATGTGTCATTAATTGTGTTTTATTTTAAAACTTGAAAGCTTTCTGCGATGCGTTTAACTCTGACTTTTATAACGCCAAATAATTTAAAAGTTTGAGTTTTATTGTTAAACTTAACTTCAGATATTCAACTTTCTGGGTTCGACTTAACATCATTCAGAGGTTTAAATCTCAAGGCTGAAGCTTTCTAGTTTCTACATTAACTAAGGCTCTAAATTTGAAGTATCAAGGTTTAAGTTTACATCTTTAGAGTTTAAACTTCATTCCTGAACAGTTTTAAATCCTTAAGCTTCCAAGTTGATATTCATAATATGGAACTTTCAATCTCATTATTGTCCCTATTTTTTGTTAATCCCCAAAGCTCAATTTTTTGAATTTTTGCTTGTGTATTACATTTAAGCTCTAATTTTGAAATTTATAAATTTAAATTAATTACTTATACCTTATATTTCGAAAGTTTTACTTTAAGTTGTTAAATCGATTTACAAGGTTTGTGATTGTTTTTTATTTATGTATTATTTTTAGGCAGCAAAACATTGAACTTTATTATTAAACCTGTTTTAAGCTTCAAAAAAAGATTTCGTGCTTTCTGCACTCTAATTTTGGGGTTTCAAACTTCAAACTAATAGCGTCAATTTTGTAATTCGTATGGTTCTTACTTCGAAGTGCTAAATTTTCTTTCTGGTTTCCGCTTTTCAAGGTTTGAGTTCTATAGTTTAACCTTCAAACTGCAAGTTTTTGTATAGTCTTTTATCACGAAGCTTTAGTTTTCAACCTTCAAATAAAAATAAATGTGTATAGCGTAAATGTTATAATAAATTTAATATTGTTGTTAAATTACTTTCAGATCTTCAGTTTGAGTTTACAGATTCCTATATGTAAAGTTTGATTGAGAAATTCCACTATTCGAACTGTTTTATTTTTTTTAATTTAACAAACATTTCACCTCAAAATTGTAAAATTTTCTTTCGAACTTGGGCCCTTCGGGGTGTAATTTTAAATGTTCCTACATTTAAACTTAAGTTACTATATTTTTAGTTGTATTTTACGTTTTAAGTGTTAATTTTTTTAAGGCTTTATATTTGTAAACTTTCGTTTTTAAAAATATTGTGTTCCTTTATTAAATGTATTTGCATAGTTTTTCAAGAACAATTTTGCATGGCGTTGAAAGTAAATCGAATTTTGTGCTTGTTAATTCAACAAGCCTTTATTTCCAGCCGTTACAGTTACTTATTCTAAAATTGAAATTTAGGGCTTTAACCTTTAAACTATAAAATTGTAAGGTTGAACTTATGAAGTTTATTGTTAAATCTAACCACATATTTTCAGCTTTCCAAATGTGAATTTACGTCTCTTAAGGTTTAAGCCTGAAAGTTCAAGCTTCCGCATTACTGCATTTCTTTTAAGTTTTAAAGTTCAAACTCCAGACTCAGATTGGATGAAAGGTTCACTTTTGATTTCTCAAATCTGATTGTCGTTTTGCAAGGATTCTCTGAACGTATTTTGTAGTAAGCTTCTGGCCTTTTTTTGTAATAATTTAGTTGTTACTTGTTTAGCTTTTAATGTTTAGTGTTTAGTGACTCCAAATAAAAAAATCGTTATTCAAGATTTAAATTTAAATTTTCCAAAGTTTTATACTTCACACCCTCTTCTTCTACATTTTGATAAAAGTGCGAAGCTTGACTGACTACTTTCAGTTTATAACGTCGAATTTTACAAAATTTGGAATTTTTTTAACTAAATTTATCTTCAAATTTTCAACAGGCTGAGGCTTGCATATCTGTAGGTTTGCAATCAATTTTTTTATATTTCCATTTGGCATTAGGTATTTTAAAACTCTAATTTTATATTTTTAAGACTCCAACTAATTGTTTTAAGTATATAAGTAGATCAAACTTTTACTTCGAAGTAACAAATTCTCTCTCGGTTTATTGTTTTTCAGTACTATTTTAATTTAAATTTTCGAAAGTTTAAGCCTCAAACCTCAAGCTTCTGTAGTGTTAATTGTTTTACCGTTCAACTTTCAAGATTCGAAGTTTAAGTTTACAACATCGAATTAAAGAAAATGTTTGGTCGTATTTAGGACTTTCAGTTTTACATCTTCTACAGTTTAAGCCTTAAAATTCAAGCTTTTGTGATAGAACTAATCATTCGAATTTTATACTGCTAATTTGATTAAACCTCTATTTCAAACTCTTTCAGTTAAAATTTTAAAGAATAAGCCTTAAATGGTAGTTTAACCTTGCCTCAATCAAAATTTAAACCTTTTGCGTTTTGAAACTTTAATAATTGGTCGTAAAATGATCGTCCCAATGTGACAAATTGTTTACTTCAAAGTGTTAAATCTACTTTAGATCATCGCTTTTCGAATAATAAGTTTAAATCGTCCAACTTTTCTACTTACACTTCTATGTTTTGTTTACAATGTATCGAGGCTACACTCTTACGTCTTAAGTTTTATACTGTAGTGTTATGACGCCGAATATTTCAAAATTTAGAGTTTTGTTGTTAAATTTAGCCTCAGTTATTCAGCTTTCTAGGTTTGAGATTATATCATTAAAGGTTTAAGTCTCAAAACTAAAGCCTTTGTGCTTCTATATTATTTTAAGGCTCTATATTTGGAGTTTCAAGGTTCTAATTAATTATTACAATTTTATACTTTGACTCTGATGCAGTTTTTACCACAAATTGTTAAAGTATCTTTCGGATTGTCACATTCCCAAGTTTGAGTTTAAACTTGAAGTTTCATTGGTTCTGGTTTCTTTTTTTACCTCGAGGCTTTAATTTTGAATCCTTAAGCTTTTTATGTATATTTAAGTGTGTTTAAAGTCGCGGTCGTGGCTCAGTTGGTTCAGCATGCGGCTGACCACTGAGATGGCCCAGAATCGATTCCCAAGAATCCCAAGGTCCTCGGAAGGCAATGGCAAACCACCAAGTCCTGTCTGAAGTAGAATTACAACAAGCCTGTGGGCTCCCTGATACGCACACCACAAACATATGGAGAGAAGACTGGCAATGCCCTGTAAAGGGCACGCCACTTCTAGAAGAAAAACGTTTTAATTTTCAATTTTTAACCTTTAAACTTAAATATATATTTTATTAATAACTCAACCTTCATATCTCACAAGGTTTAAGCCTCAAAGCTCAAGCTTTCATGTTTCATGCGTTTATTTCGAACTGATTTTTATTTTAACATACTTCACACCTCAGAATTTTAGAATTTACCTTTAGGCTTAGACTTTTAAAGATATTGCAAAGTTTAAACTTCAAATCTTTAGCTTCTTTAACTTGAATTTTGTTTCACCTTGAAGTGTTACTTTTCAAACTTCAAACTTCAAAGTAAATTTATAGCATCAAATTATAGAAAATGCGGTTTTAACTATTATTAAATTTGTATTCAGATTTTTAGCTTTCCGGGGTTTATTTTAAATCTAGTTTCAGTGTTAAAACTCGAGCATTTACGTGTCTGATTTTGAATTATTTTCAAGCCCTAATTTTCGAAGTTCTGCTTTTAAAACTGGGCGTTCGAATTATCTACTTTGAATTTTTTAAAACTATTATTACTATTATTTTTTTGAAACTCTTTATTGTTAAAGATTGAACTTTAGAAGTTTTTAACGTTTATTATTAACTCTATTCTATATTTATACTTCCCAAGACTAAGTTTTGGTCTCTCAAGGTTTAAGCCTGAAAGGTCAAGCTTTTGTATTTCTGTTTCTGTAATAGTCTCAAGCTTTGATTTAAGTTTCGGGTTCAACCTTCTCCAATTTCGTATTTCGAACTAATATTAAAGTATTAAACTTACCGGAATTGTCGTTTCTTTAGGACTGAGTTTAATTTTTTGATCTCAGTTATCTAAATTTGGAATTTTGCAAACTTGAAATAAGTTTAAGCAATAAATTAATTTTTAATCTGTCAACATTTATGAGAGATAAACAAATACCTTTAGATGTTGCACTAAGAATTTGAAACGTCAAATTCAAAATTTCCAGAATTTTAGCATAGATTCAGTGTTTGTAATCAGAACCACAAACAGAAACGACTGGTGTTTGGCATTAAAAAATTAAAAAAGTGAAACCTGAAATTCGAAGATAGCCTTAGTAATTTCAATTCAAAGATTTTCATCATTCGAAATTGCATAAATAAATAATGAAACTTAAGACCTACAAATTAAAGCTTCAGAGGTAATTCAAAACAAAAAAAAGGGATTTAATATTTAGAAACTGAAGAATTTAAACTCAAAGTTTGAAACTTAATATTCAATGGCTGATTTAATAATCTGAACTAAAATATCTTCACAGGATAGTTTTTATGTTTAAAATCTGAAAAACTTGAGCTTTCAAAAATAAGGCTTCGAGTTTGATATTTATAAACTGAAGAATTTCACCTCGAATTTTGAATGTTTAAAGATAGATAATTTCATTCATTCCACGAATAAATATAGCCTTTGAAATTGGCACGATAAATAAACGTAGATATTTTGGGTTTGCCAACCTTTAAAAGTGATTTGATGTCTTAACTTGAAGTAAATAATTTGAATTCCTAATAGTAACCTGAACTTTAGTACGTTCGTTTCAATATTAAAGCTATAAAGCACTATCAAAATTGTTTAAGCTTAAGCTGTGATTTTTAAAACTAAGGAGAACGCAAACCAAATATTTTACTGTTTTGTCTGTTTAGTTGAATTTTGCTAGAACTGGAAACTAAAGTTCAGGCTTTTATCGGAAGGATATTCGTTTGACATAACCTGTTGCATCCACCTGAAGTAAAATAAAAAAACCTTTTTCTGCCCTAAAGTGAAATCCAATAAAAAAACTCGGCAATAACAGAACACATTCGGCTGTTATGATCCGCACCAACCGTTTAGAAGTATCACAAAAATATAAGCAAGAAAAAAGAGAAACACCCGGAATTTTCACATAAAAATTTTATCTTACCCTGTTTAAGATCTCCAAGTGTATCTACTAAAACATCGCATTGTAAGGCCTCCCATTCATCTTTTCCCGTTAGGCCGTGTTGTTTCGCTAAATATCTGCTAATGGCGTTACTTTGAGAGACGATTTTTCCATCAATTTCCAATATGGGAAGCATGCCAAAAGGAGTCTCTAAAATAAATATGTTAATAAAGACCCCACGATAAAAAGAAACTTTTCAAGCTTATATCGTTATAAGAAAACTTCACCGACTCTTTTTATATTCAGGCCACTTTTCTTTAGGGATTCTGTAGTCTTCGTATTCGATCCCAGAATATGCGAATATCAGACGGATGTGCTCTGCACGTCCTCGAGCGTTGAAGTATATTAACTTATAGTGTGGAGACATGCTATTTGACTATCTGCAACATAAAAACGCCATTTTAAAGTACAAACATAACATGGAATTCATTGCTTTTCAGGTTCATGAAAGGCAAATGGTGCGGATTAATCCCCAAGGAGTCTGCTTTAAATTGATTTTTGTCCCCAAGGCGAAATCTGACCTTTGTAAAAGTTTTTTTAGCACTAATGGCTTTATTCTGTTAAGAAATATTTATGTTTCGACTACTGAATTTGATCAAAATGGAAAGGAATGCAAAATTTGGGGGAACCTTATCTTAACAGAATTAATGTTTTTACTACCTAACGATTCAGCCTGTTAACTTCTGATTCCAAAATAAAATAAATAAAAAAAAATTGAAATCCTAACTTTTTAAATATTGGCAGCTAAGACTAACATCTTGATATTGCAGTTTTAAAGGTTAAACTTTGGAACTAAAATAGTTTAATCTCTGAAAATTTCAAACCTATTAGGATTGTTTTTGGGCAATTAGGTGGCAAGAAAGTATTAAGTTTATTTGAAAACTAAAAACAGCAATATCATACATTTTCAGACATAAGCTCTGAAACCCAAGGTCCCTTTCTAAATTAGTCACGCCGCCGTGCATTGGGACGAACCGACGAACCGACATACACGTGTCGACCCCGCCTTCGAGTAAAGTTTCAAATTTCAAAGGAAATTGAAATCAAACCATAATATTACAATTTTAAATTTGACTATTAATTATGAAATTTATTAGTTTTGAACAATTGCCAGCTGTACACCCGCGAGAACGTTTGATAACAACTACCTCAGTACCATGGATTTTCACTATAAATACGCAACCAAATTTTACCACAGCATCCAGTCTTGGCTATTCAGTTTACCCTATATAGTGGTTTGGAATATCTATTAGTACACTTGCCTTTCCGGTTGCGCGTATCGATCAAAGGGTTACGTTAATGTAATTCTTATTGAGGAGTCCGTCAGCAAAATTCAAAATTTAACAAACATTCTAAAGTTAGCAACTTTAATATGCTTGTCATATTCAAAATTAGACTTTGTCAAAATTATATTAAGGTTGCCCTGTTTTAGGTGCTGATCGCAATTAATTACAATCATACAACAATTCTGACTACTGAGATATATCTTGAACATATTCTCACTCAACAAAAGGGATGAATATCCCTTACAAATACGAAGTACCCAGTGTTCTCGTACATTTTGCGTTGTGCATTGCACACATAGGTAGGTACTCGTTGTTTGAGAGGCAAAGCGCTCACTCACCTTACTTTTAGAGTCATGCATAGCGTACGTACTCACTGGAGCGAAATTGTACCCTCTCAATACTTTAAAAGATTGGTTATGGTGCCACCTTTGGCTCCAGTAGCCTAAGATTAATTTTAATATCAACCTCTGTATCGATTGTCTGACTGAGTGACTGATTTACAGACTTACTTACTTTTTGTGACCAAACCACCGCACTCAGGCCACTCTGATTATGCCAAAATCATAAAACAAAAGGATAATAATCATTCAAAGCCACTGCCCATATTTGACTTGCCTAGTTTAGTGTTCATTCACTACTATATGTATTTAAATTTGTGAACATCTCTAAATATGGCTTTATAATATATGTATTAAACTTGATGACGTATTTATTTCTTGTATTATAAGGTGAACTACTCTAGATGAACGAAATCACAACAACATTAAGGGTATTCCGACTAAATAGTCACTTATTAAAATAAAGGTAAGATGTTCACTTGACCAATAAGCCCATAAGGGTTGAGGGTAAAGGAAACTGTAAAGGGTAACACACCTGGGGTATGTACAGTTGCATTTAATTTAATTTTACAAAATTCAGGTTCTATTATTAAATCTACATTCAAATTTCAGATAGGCTTCACTTTACTTGTTTCAAGCTTTTATCAGAAGTAATATCACAAGACCTCCTGATTTTATCGATAAATTTTTATTTTGAACGAATTTTTTTTGCGTAGCAACAAACACGAAAGCAAACTGCATGGTAAATCCCGACTCCGAAGGAGGATGGGTTTTACCTAATGTCAGTTTACTAGGGTGATTTTGCTTAAAAGCAAATAAATGAGTGCTTAAAAATAAAAGTTTATCTGAGAAAATCAGAGTGGTCGTATGGTATTTGGTGAGATAAATTCCAAAGACAACGCAAAATGAAACAATTTAATTATTATTGTTTTATTTAACGATTTTAGAACATTAAAAATATAAATATTAGAAATTATTTTTAGACTGAAAATACTTATTATTAACTATCACATTGACAGTTATAAACAATAACAACTGTTTATTTACTTGGTAGCGGAAATTTATCGGGGTAACGGTAAAATACTGTTCCCATTGGTTGAATTTTCAAGTGTTTTGCATCATGATCGGTTAAAAACTAGTTTAAGGTTTAAACCTTGAGTTTCGAAGATAAATTCCAACCTTAAGGTTTCTGCTTCTGAATGACTTTAAAGTTCTAATTTTGTTGTTTCAAGATTCAAATTCATTGTTTAAATTTTTGTACTTCAAAATACTGAATTTTGTTTCTTTCTTTGCAGATTTTAAATTGCCAAAAGTTTAAATTTCAAATGTCAATATTTTGTATCTCTGATCGTATTTTACCTTGAAACTTTAAATAGTTTTACTATTGAATTTATCGTCATACTTTCACATTTCCAAGTTTGAATTTTTATCTCCGAAGGTTTAACCCTAAAAGCTCAAGCTTTCGTACATTACTTCCAGATTCTGATTTCGAAATTTCGAGCTTCAAAGCCATATAAAGCTTACTCACTAGTTATCGATTTTCAAGACTGAAGTTTGAATATTTAATTTCAAACCTAATTCTTTATTTAGCTTTGGATTATTTTAATACTTTCAACCTTCAGATCTAATTCCCCAAATTCTAATTTTGCAAACCTTTAAACAATTAAAATTATTTTAATTTTTAAAATGTTGGAATTCACGACATTAAGTGTTTAACTCTTTGAAAATTTTAAATTTAAAGTTTTGACTACGAAAGCTATGAATATTAAATTTAAACACATTTTCATTTAAACTAAATCCAAATTTAACAAAATTTTGCCCCGTTGCAGATTTTAATAATTTAGGTTAAAACTTGACACTTCAAAATTAATGCCTTAAGGTAAAACAGGACAACAAACACTCCCACACAGCATAAACGCCTTGCAGCAAACTTTCATAAAGCTTGCCATGTCAATATTGAAGGCTTGTAGCATCCTTGTCACGACAACATTTAAGGTTATTGCAAGCTTGCAGCAAGGTAACTAGTCTCCACCCAACAAGTTTGCAGTAAGCTTGCAGTGAAAGTTTACAGTAAGCTTGCAGTGAAAGTTTACAGTAAGCTTGCTGGGAAAGTTTGCACTAAGCTTGCAGTGAAAGTTTACAGTAAGCTTGCTGGGAAAGTTTGCAGGGAAAGTTTACAGTAAGCTTGCTGGAAAAGTTTGCAGTAAGCTTACTGGGAAAGTTTGCAGTAAGCTTGGAAAACAAGTTTGCTGTTAAAACTGATATGACAAATTTGTATTAAGCTTGTGAGCTAAGGTTCACTGCAGACTTGTATCAAGTTTGTTAAACGTTAGACACTGCAAGTTGGTAACGCTAACTTATTATGCGCACTATTACGTAAATCCTATAGAGGTAAACAAGTTACCTGTTCGTATATTGTCACTTACAATACCATTCGTGGTCAAAGAATTGTCGATTATTTTTTTATCACTATAAATTTACACCAAAGGAATGCTCCAAAAGTTTGCCTTTCACAAAAATATTAAGGAATAAAAAAGCATATAAAATAAATATTCTTTAATTAGAAAACAGCATAGGTATATAATAATATAATATGTACATTCGAATGTAGTTTTTACTAATACATTATTCGGGTTCGTCTACTACCTTCTGAGCTCTCTGTTCTCTGTAATCAGAAAACACTGTTATTATAAACTGTTAGTCATAGTCATATATAGTGATGGTTTAAATTCAATATTATTTTTAACATTAATTTAAAACTAACAAGATTTTTAAAGTGAAATTAATAACTTACAAAAAGAACCTTTTTGGTAATTAAGTGAATTTTAAAAAAACAGACAAATACATTTTTTTTTGTAACTATATATCCATTTACATTAAAAATAAGTAATTTAGTTCACATCTGTCACAACATTTCAATTCTACCTTTTCTGTATAATACTATTACTTCTAATGTTATTTTAATTTTTTATTAAAGATAATGTATATATAGTGTGTTTCACTTCTCATCTACACACCTCTGTATCTTCCTTATTTATTTTCTGATCGACTACAAATTTTGGTCAGTTATACTACCTACTCTTTAAAATGGTTATACAATTTTAAAATAATTTCACCAAAAATAAATGCAAAAGTAGGAAAATCCTAGGCTGCAGTAAAATTATTTAAAATTGAATAACCCTTTTAAAGGGCAATATAATTGATCAAAATTTGAAATCGATCAGAAAATAAATAAAGAAAATACAGGGGTGCGAAGGTGAGAAATGAAACATACTTATGTAAATTGACTGAAATGGTACAAGCCTGATAAACTAGTTTACTATCTTTGTTTTAATGTACTTATGTATTTACATACTTCCGTGTCCTCCGCACTTTTGCTTGCTGAATGCTGAAGCCATTCTGAAATGACCTCTTTAAGACTTGCTTCAGTGGCATCACGATAAATGTTGTGTATAGTTGCTGCAAAGAAGAATTACAGTTATTTTAAATTTTAAAAAAGACCTTTAAATTGAACAATTCAATAAAATCCAGTTAAATCTTCTCTATTAGCCCATTTTAAAATATAAAGTAACGTGTAGTACATTATCACGTGACGCAGATCTTAGGTTAAGGTAATCGGCACCACGTGCTTGTGTATACGTATGATTTTGTAAAACTGAAAATATTTGTTAACTGAAGGTTATTTCTGAGTAAAATACTTAATACAAACATGCAAATTATATCATATTTTTAAATAAAGCATCATTTAAAAACGCTAGTAATAATGGCCATAAATACAAATGTAAAGTTACACAGGCATTTACCTAACTGAAATTGATTTCATGGCATCGCTGCTTTTTAACGAAGGTATGATAACATGTTTAAAAGTTAACAAAAGACATTAACTTACCTGTTATAATAGGTAGATGAAAAAAATCACTAAAAACTCTGCAACGTAAGATGTTCTGAAACTTTGAACACTTTAAACAACAGCTGTAAACCACGTGTAAACTGCAAAATAGTAGTTTGGGCTTTGGGCCGTTTGGCTGAATCGTCTACCTATCGACAATTACCGACCGTTTACGAACAGACTCGACAATTTTTTTATTTCCAGTATTTAAGGAATAAAGATTTATAATCTTTTGTTTGCTTATTTTATGTGATCTAATATAGCTTCAAAATATAGTTCTGCAAATCTAGAGAGTCATTTTACTTATAAAATAAATTTTCAATGTAAAGTTGCATTAGCAATGGCTATTTGCATACCGCGCGCATGTGTATTATACAGCTGGCTGAGTCAATTTCGGACGAAGTTGCAGCAAGCGTGCACCCGCAAGTTTGCAGATGCATGCTTGCTGCAAACTGGTCAGTCACTTGCCAGATCAATGCAAGAATAGCAAGGCAAAATCAAGGAACGTGCAAACTTGCAACAAGCATTCTTGCTGTGTGGCTAAGTTTTAGGTTTTAAGGCTAAGAAATTTAAGCTCTAGCTTTAAAATATAACGGTTTGAGAAAGCTGTTAAGTAAAACAACGCTAAACGTAATTTGAATTTTAGTTTCGTAATTTTGGGAGCGAAGTTGAAACTTTTAAGCAACCCAGCATTAAAAATATAAATACACTAACTTTCAAATTTCAAACTTTGAAATGCTTATCTAAACAAGCGCTGTTGGTTTGTAAATCAATTTATGACAAGATAGTTCGGCCGAAACTCGAATAATGAAGTGAAGCTTGAAACCTCAAAATTAGTAAAGCTTTGAGGTTTAAATTTCAAATATCGGTAGATTTACACTTAACTATCGAAGGGTGGCAAGTCAGACTTATAATAATTTAATAGAGTAATTTTTACAAATTCATTACAGGTTTTAATTTGGAACTGGACCCTTTAGTTATAGGTAAAAGTTTTAATAAGGCGTTTTATTAATGCAAAATTATAAATTCCAAACCTTCGATGTAAATTTAAAACACTGAAATATGAAGGTTAATTTAAAAATATAAGTGCGACATTTACAAACTCGATGTTGGAAAGATACAGTAGAGTACAAATTCTAACTTAAAACTATTAAGACCGAAATAAATAGCAAACGTGGTTTAATGAGTTTTTAAATAAATAATTTAAAGGTAAGTTCTTATAAGTAGGTTAAATTCGGATATTTTTGTAACGAAGCTTGATAACAGAAATTTGAAAATTTAACGTTCGAAAACCTTATCGTTTTGTTGAATTTTATCTTGTAGGTATTATATTGTTTTGATTAAAAATTTTAAAAATAAATGAAGGGAAGGAGGCAGAAAGCTTACTAAAGCATAACCATCAAGGCATTGATTTTCTACAAAGAAAGATTTTCACTATTTATTTCTTCTTCTTTGTTTCCTCTTATGGATGCAGCCTAGGTCGATGGCCTGTTAGTAACTCGTGAGAACGAGTTCTGTGAGCCCTCTTAACACGGATGCTGGGCAGGAGGCTAATATTAAGGCTCGTTCACACGGGTTTAGTAACCAGCCAAGTTGCCGGAGCAAGTTACTAGCTTTTAGTAACTAGACTCGTTTGGACTAGAGCACTAGATCCAGTAAAAGAAGCCAGGCCAACAGATTGAAAACAGCTCAATACCCATCGAACAAGACGGATATTACACGCTCAGTCTGGCTTCAGTTCAGTCACACGATCAGTCTGTTGTCAGTCAACACCAAAATATTTAATAATCTGTCAATCCGATTTATCAGTCCGTCAGTCTCACACATTATACGATCAGTTTGACGTCATCCTGACCACAGTCATGGACTGAACAGATGCCAGACTGAGCGTGTAACACCCGTCTAAAGGAGAAGAAGATCGATTCGCAGTGGTGCAAGGTTGACGATTGTCAAAGGTGTTAGCACCACAACCAGGACCGCCGACTTAACGTGCCCTTCAAAGCACGAAGGAGCGTACGACATATATTATATTCCTGTTTGGCGGGTCTCAGTAATCGAAGATGCCTGCGTCAGAGACATATTTATTTAAAACCCATAAAACTACACAAAAAAATTGGGTAAAAAAGGAAATTAAATACAAATCTTGATGTCCCATAATATCTTCAAGTTTACGACGTAATAAAATGCAACCAATTTTTAGTTATGTAACGGAAGATGTGAGCTTAGGCCTGAAAGGGCGGATTTAAATCATAATCTGGAGAGAACTGAATTCAAATGATTGATATTAGGAAGTTTTACGGTCGATACTTCTGCCAACAATTTTTTGAGTTTGGGCTCCAAACTTTTTCCAAATTTCCAGCTTTCGAGTCTTACCTTGAAATCAGTTTTTGAAAATTAAAAAAGAGTTATGAATCCCAACCCGGTATGAGAATTTTTCAAACTGAATATTTATTTAGAATGAGCTTAACAGCTTAAACTACTACCAAGGAATGCCTACTAATTTCCTTTGCTATTACGTGTAGTCCAGGCAACAGGGAGATAAAACAGGCCTTACCTGGAAAAAATTCAAGGAGTTTTGAAAATTGGCAGTTTTACTCAGTTGAGTGACCCGACCAACATACTATATTTGCGACCTTGGCGGATGTCCGCTCGCTCCGCCATATTGGAAAAGACCGACCAAAATCCAAGTTTTTGACAATATCTTCCTTCCAAGACATCCTATTCAGAAAATACCTATTACACAAATTGTAGAGGAGTAAATTCTCTACAATTTTTGTCTGAAACATTTTTTTTCAAAATAAATTGTTTTGAAATAATCGCATTTGAAGTGCAGTGTATTTTTAACTACGTAAATGCTACCTTGCCACCCGAAATTTTACTCGCTATCGATTTAGTTATGATCAATTGTCATTTTTACTCATTTCCGCACCACCATGAGGTAGAGTAACCGGCGCGATCTTTTATTGTGGTTTCCCTAGTAGGCCTAATCCACGTCTTTGCTTTGGATTCACCTTTATACCTTCCTCCGTTTCGCAACTCTGGATGGACCAGGTGTGCTCACGTCTACTTTGATAGTGTTTGGTTGAGTGGCGTCCTCCTCTTCTGTAATCTCTTCTTCAGAATTCTCTTCCTTATCGAACCAATTAATAAGTTTGTCGACATCCTCATTGTCACGAATAATGCATGAGCTTCTCATGTCAACGTGCTGCTCCGTAGTTTGCAGCGATATGTTGCAAAACCTCTCAATTTCGTCACACACATTGTGCAGGAAAGCCATCCCTAGCGTCCACTTTGTCAAGACACTATCTGTTATTCCACGTCCGTGAGTTAGTCCACCAATACTTTTCATCGTTCTCATCAATGTCTGTTCGATGGTCATATCTGACCAAATTCCCGACCAAAATTTGTCAGAACGCCTAATTGTGAAGAATCCTTTTGTTGTGAATGTTTCGTATTCGTCAGGATGCATTTTCTCTTGCAAAGTCAACATATCCTGTAAATACAAATGACAGGACTTTGCGTAATACCAGTGACCGCTTGCGCCGGCTACTCTACCTCATGATGGTGTGGAAACGAGTAAAAATGACAATTGATAATAACTAAATCGATAACGAGTAAAATTTCGGGTTACAAGGTAGCATTTACGTAGCTGTTAAAAATACACTGCACTTCAAATGCGATTATTTCAAACACAATTTATTTTGGAAAAAAATGTTTCAGACAAGAATTGTGCAGAATTTACTCCTCTACAATTTGCGTAATAAATATTTTCTGTGTAGGACGTCTTGGAAGGGAGATATTGTCAAAAACTTGGATTTTGGTCGCTCTTTTCCAATATGGCGAAGCCAGCGGACGCCCGCCAAGGTCGCAAATATAGTATGTTAGACGGGTCACTAAACCGAATAAAACTGCCAATTTTCAAAACTCCTTGAATTTTTTCCAGCTAAAACTACCTATTGCTTGGGCTAGTGTATGATAATATAGAAACGGAAATTGAAGAAAATATAGAATAAAAGTCTTTGACGTTTTATATATTTCTTAGACCTCGACTAAAGAATGCCTACAGCGGTTGTTAAATTTCACTTAAAGAACATAAAACAGAAAAGTATGAAAACCCAGAAGCGTCGGAATGTTTTATACTTAATAGAATAGCAAAACAAGCCAGGTAAATAAGAATTATTGAAAAATATTTATCGGCACTATTTTCTAAATTAAAGGAAAATCTTGTTGAAAACCACAAAATTAATGGATAATCTTACCTTAAAAGGCAAAGAAGAAAAACTGCTAAATCTCGAATCTCAAATTTTCTTTCTTCATTTGAAAAGCGTTCTATTTTGTTATGATATTTCTTTACATAAAATTGAGACATTTTAACACTCAAAATCATCGCCGCCTTCCCTCAATTTTATGTTAATTTAAGCAATTTCTCAAATATAAATTTGATCTCTACAGCACGAGGAAAACATACCCTTTAAACAAGTGCTTCTCAATAGCAAATTTAATAAATTAGACACAAAATTTAACAAATCTAAATAAAAAAAAGTTTCAAAGGATCTTAACTTAAAATATCGTAGATACAAATTTTCAGGATTACAACTTTTGCCTTTACTTCAAATAAATAAAATAAGTAATCCAAAAGTGAACAAAAAAATGGTTTAATACGCCTACAGGGTGTTAGGTAATGCTTCTGCCAAACTATAGGGGTGGGTTTGTAATGATAAAAGGAATAAAAAATACTTATACCATTTTTTTCTCAGTTGCATTTTTTCCTTTAATTATTTTGTGGTTATTAATAAAGTTTTTTGTTACTTGATGTATTAAAGTCTTATTTATCCGTAAAAATTTTGTTCCCCTATCTTTAACCCTTTGTTTTTGTTTTTTCCGAGAACGAAAAGAAGTAAAATTAAAGAATTCTATGCATATTAGAAAAAAAAAATAGTATAATACTTTTTTGCTCCATTTGTCATTCTAAAGCTATTCCCAAAGTTTGGCAGAAGCATTACCTAACACTGTATATTATAAAAGTTCCAAAATCTGATTTTAAACGCAGACTTAAATATTTCAATTAAAAGATGTTTACTGCTTAAATTCAACATATCATGTAATTAAATAAATTGCATTAAACTTGGCACTTCGAAATTTAAAGCGTTAAAATAGCACAAAACCAGAACCTTTAAACTTGAGCGTTGAAATGTAAATATTAAGTGTAAGCTCTAACTTTAAATAGCTTAAGTTTAAAATTTTAAAGCTTGAGCTTTGGACAATTAAAGTTTGAAGACTAATAGTTGCAAAGAAATAGAAACGCTTGGGCTTTGAGTTAACTAAAATCGTCAAAAGCTATTATCCAAAAATCAGTTTAAGAAATTTAGGTCAAAATTTTGTGCAATTCTGAAAAATTTAGGTTAAATCCTGAAATTCCAAAATTAGAGTATTAAAGTCAGAAATTAGAAAAAAAAATAAGTTTTCAAATGTAAACGTTAGAAAACTTAAACTTCGAAAACGAATCCAACGGTGAAATTAATAATCTTTAAAACGTTCTAGGCCGAGTCTAGGGTTTAAATTGCAAGTGACTAGGGTTAAACATGAAACTTCCAATATTACAACAAATAATACAAAAGTTAAAATAAAAATGCTTAAAGACTGAATAAATCGTCAGAACATTTGGATAATCCAAGCAATCAAATTTTAGTCGAAAAGCAAGTAGTTAATTACCAAGAATAACAAACGTTAAATCTTGAATTTCATACTCTATCTAAAACTCACGGTAGTCTGTCCAACCTATTTACAAATTGAAAGTTGATAGTTAGCGAATAAAGCTTGAAACTTCAAAATTAAAACTCAAAGTAATGAAGAGAGAAATGCAAAACCGTTGAGATTTGAATTTGAATCTATTAGAGACTTAAACTTAAAAACATCTAACATTGATATTCTGAACATTAATTTAATATGAAATTATTGCATTTTTGTATATTTTCAGTTTGTTAGTTAGTATACACACAAAATCTTTGAAGTTTTAACTCCAAAATTCGAATATCATGATTGTGTGATGCTCTTTAATACAGTTGGAAAGTTTTACAAGTTTAGTATGAAGATTAGATAATCGAAGACTGAAACCTTAACACCTGAAATTAAAACATAAAACCTAAAGCTTTAGATTAACACAAAATCAGAAAATTCGAAAATTTTTAGATTTTCATTTCACATTTTAAAAGGTTGAAACTCTCACATCAAAAACTGCTAGTCTGAAAATTAGTATAATAAAATGGAGTATTTATAAATTCAGAGCCTAAATTTTTATAATTACAGACTGAATTTTTGACGCTCAACGTTAGAGATTTGGGAAGATGCAAAACCTGAAACATATAACTTGAACATTGTTTAGAAATTTAAACAATAAGTAAAGTTTCAACTTTAAAAACTGAAACTTCAAACAAATTCAGCAGCAGATATTTAAAACCTTTAAGTTGATAAGATCAAACTTTGTATGATTGTTCGGAAGAATTGAAAACAACTATCTGCAGGTTAATTTAGTAATTGTGAAATTTTTAGAAATTCGAAGCCTGTAATGCTGATTCCTTCAAAATTAAACCTAGAAAGTCTTTAAGATTTCGGATTAAATCTTCAGAATAATGCAAAATCAGAAAATAAAGTAAAATGTAATAATTTGATATTTTCTACCCTTGTGGCGAGTTTGACATTTTGTATTTCTTATTTGGGATTTTCGCCACCAGTTGCTAAAATAGAATCATGTTAATTAACTAATAATTCACCTAACATTTCGGAGGCAAGTCTATCTCCGTTTCCAAACAATTCAAAAAATTAATTTAAACTGGTGGCGAAAGTCCCAAATAAGAAATAAAAAGTAATTTAGCTGCAAATTATTTATAAACTCTGAAATTTGAAACATCTAAAACTACTAAAATCAGATTATTTGATAACCAAAAATATCGAAAATGTTGCTAAAAGTTTGCATTGTTCTGATTACAGAATTTAAAAATAGGGAAACGAATTGTTTTAAATATAATCAAAGAACTAAGTTTCTACAAGAGTACAAAGGTTTTTGAAAGTTTTGGTATTAAATTCAGCAACGATTAATAAAAATATTGATAAAATTTATAAAAGAGGAAACTAAACATACAATTTTAAGTTCGATATTTTAGAGCTAATAATAACTTTTAGGTAATCGTTTCTTACTAAACAAATATTTATATAGGTATGTCAAAACAACCTAAGAAAATTACACATAAGAACAGAATTCGACTTAAAATGGTAATATTTTAGGATTCCAAAAAAAATCTCAAATAAAACCTAACATATTTTTAAAGATGAAATTCATAGTAGATGTGAGCTCATACTTACGAGTATGATTATAGATCGTAGTATGAACTCAAATTACATCAATTTATTTATTTTTTATTTATATATTTAAGAAGATTAATAATTCAAATATTTGCAATTTAACTTAAAATTTCACAAAAATTATATAAATAGAATGTGAAAACAAGGTTCAAGATTTCAACGGATAAAATCAAATATCTATAGTTTAACGCCTAAAACTTTAAACTTAAAAACCGACAAAAAGGAGAAATTATAACTTGTACAAAATAATCTGCAAATTAAGATCTCCTCACTTCTAAATTTTAAACTTTCGGTCTTTAAAATAATTTACTAAATAAATAAACACTAAACTCAAATGGGGAAAAAAATTGGAAGTATGCCAAGCCAACGATCTAGTAGTGGCCAACACTAAATTTACACACGTCGACAAATACAAATTCACGCGGGAAGGGTATAAAATTAATAATCGATTATTTTCTAATACAAAGAGGACTATGGAGAGCTGTAAAGTATGTGAGAGTAAAGCCAGAGATGGGGACAGTCAGCGACCACTACTTGCTAATACTACAATTGAAAATGAACCCACAGGTAGTAAAGGAACAAATAAATAGGGCAGTACAAAAAATAAGAACAAAAAACCATAAACCAAAAATACCAGAGATATCAGAAAATATAGGAAACTAGTAGAAAACAAAATACAAAAGATACACCAAGGGTTGGAAATCGATGAAAGATGGGCGAACTTGAAAGAACACATACTTGAAGCAGCAATCTCAATCCTGTAACAGAATTAAGGCCTACTGGAACTTAATCAATAATCATCGAAGTATAAAATCATGTAATAGGTTAAATGATGTAAATGCTGACAAATTTAACGAGTTCTTCATCAATACTCTACTAAATATTAATAACAGATTACCAGACTCGACTTTACATTTTTCAGAGTACCTTATCAAATGTGATAAAATCCCTACCTTTAAATTTAGAGACGTTACTTATATTCAATCTCAA
The DNA here is from genome assembly GCA_963082815.1 of Melanotus villosus. Classification (NCBI taxonomy): domain Eukaryota; kingdom Metazoa; phylum Arthropoda; class Insecta; order Coleoptera; family Elateridae; genus Melanotus; species Melanotus villosus. The sequence goes on along the minus strand of OY720425.1, from coordinate 33,812,388 downwards.
TAATTTTAGGCCCATTGCCTTGTTACCGGTACTTTCGAAAGTGTTAGAATCCCTATTAAAGGACCAATTAACAGAGCATTTTGAGGACAATAACATGTTCTTTAAAAATCAATTTGGTTTCAGATCTAAAAAGTCTAACGTTAATGCGATTAATCAGTTAGCTGACTTAATCGTGGATGGTTTTGAAGGCGGCACTCATATTGGAGCTATGTTTATTGATCTGCGCAAAGCCTTCGATTGTATATCGTGGAAGATTTTGCTAAAGAAATTTAAACATTACAATTTTGATGAACTGACTTATACTTAGTTTACTCGAATCTTATGTTACTAATAGGAAGCAGTACACTTTTGTCAATGGTGTTTTTTCTCGTGAGGGCGAAGTATTCAGTGGGGTACCCCAAGGGTCGATACTGGGACCCATTTTGTTTTTAATCTACGTCAACGACCTTCATGTTTCCTTCTCTTTTTCTAACAACCAGTTGCTGTTATTTTCCGATGACAGTACCCTTGTTTGCTCACACTCTGACGAGCATCAATTACTAATTTCCATGGAAGATGCCCTTAGAAATGCAAATAACTGGTTCATCACTAATCGTCTTAGTTTAAATACAGATAAAACATCCCGCTTAATATTTTCTCTTCGTCAACTTAGCACTATTAATGAACTCGAACCTGTAAAATTTTTAGGTGTAGTTCTAGACCATAGGCTCAATTGGGAAGCTCAAGTTGATTTTATATCAGGTAAAATTTCAAAGAACACGTTGCTTATAAGAAATCTCCGAAATTTAGTTTCAGATAATGTGATTATGACTGTCTACCATTCATTGATTGGCTCTCATATGATCTATGCTATCACATGTTGGGGACACTCCTCACATTCATCTAAAATCTTTAAACTTCAACGCAGGGTGATCCGCATAATAGCTTGTAAGGGATTTCGAGATGATGTTCGTAATGATTTCGCCAGACTTAAGATACTAACTCTCCCGTGCTTGTATATACTTCATAGTTTGCCAGTTATTAAACGTCAGGTTAACTTTTATGATACACATGCAGAAATACATGACTATGACACACAAAACAACAATAAAATTTGTAGCCCCTACTTGAGACTGACTTCCAGTAGAAATCCTTCCAACTATTATGGTATCCAGTTTTATAACAAATTACGGTTTGATATGTGGCGACTACTGCGTTTAACATTAAATAGTGGTAGTCATGGTTTAGTTAGTTTTCAGTTTTTTGTTGAGAAAAATAATAGATAAGTCATAAAATATCAAACTGTAAATTAATCATCAGAATTAAATTGAAATAACCGAAAATAAGTTATTATTTACTAAGTGGAACACCCACAAATTGGTGACCCCGACGTGATGTTAGAAACCGACGTAATTTTCGCAAACCGTAAGTTTTTTTTTACGAACATTTTTGATGATTGTACAGTGCTAAAAACAATTAACCCCGACTAGTGACTATCTTCGCGGTGTGTGCAGATACTTTCTTTTCGTAAATTTAGTGCTCGAATTCCCATTATGTCGCACGATAATATCGAAGTAGAGTATATACCCTCGGTGAATCGCATTGCCGTTAAAATACCACCGTTCATGCCTGCGGATCCAGAGTTGTGGTTCCTTCTGTTGGACAGCAGCTTCGAGGCTGCTGGAATTACGCAAGACAGCACAAAATTAGGCCACACCCTGGGAGCTCTAGAACAACGATACGCCGTGGAGGTTCGTGACGTCCTTCTAAAACCTAAAAGCGAGAGGTCATACGAGCTTCTCAAGTCCGAGCTCATTAAACGGATGGGAGCTTCTCAAGAGCAGAACACTCGACGTCTCTTAGAAAATGAGCCACTTGGTGACCGGAAGCCTAGTCAATTTCTCCGGCATTTGCGTAACCTGGCAGGAGTTGGCTTCCCAGAAGAAGTTATGCAGACACTCTGGTTAGGTCGCTTACCGAAACACATACAAGCAATGCTAGCGGCACACAAAGATCTCACGCTCGATAAAATAGCAGAGATTGCAGACTCCGTAGCAGAAGTATATGGTCCACTAGGCAATAACGTGGAGGCAGCGTCATCCACTGGTGCACCATCTCACCAATCGTCCCTGAATACGAGAATAGACAGCATTGAGCACTCCCTGTCAAAAGTGCTCCAGAAATTGGAATTGCTGGAGGTAAACCAAGTTACACAACCGCAACACCGTCCGCGTTCAACCTCGCGTTCGCGTGCTAACTCGCGTCCGCGATCTCAAAGCCGCGCATCCAGGAAAAGCGATATCTGCTGGTACCATAGGAAGCACGGGAACCAAGCTAAAAAGTGTTACGCGCCGTGTAAATTCGCCGTTGACGCCTCGGGAAACGACGAGGGCAGTCGTTGATGGCGGCCAACGACTCCAGCCCGGTAACCTCACGCCGTTTGTTTGTAACCGATGCATACTCTAAGATAAAGTTCCTCGTTGACACAGGTGCCGATCTGTGCGTATACCCGTATCTGCAAGTGCCGAAACCGCGAGTTAAAACAAACTATGAACTTTTTGCGGCGAACGGCAGTGTCATTCCAACGTACGGGACGATCACGTTAACGCTCAACTTGGGGCTACGTCGACAATTCACCTGGAGATTCGTCGTCGCCGACGTCTCCAAGCCTATAATCGGTGCTGACTTCCTGGCGCACTATGGACTCCTTATAGATATAAAACATCATCGGCTTTTGGACCAACTTACTCAGTGCACTTGCCATGGAGAGGTGATCGAGTGTGAAGTACCGAACATTAAAACCATCTCGGGCTCATCTCTGTTTCACGATCTTCTTCAACGGTACCCGGAGGTGACTCGACCAGACGGTGCTCCAAAGTTCACCAGCCATTCTACTAAGCACCACATTGTCACGACACCCGGACCACCCATCGCGCAGAAACCGCGAAGACTAGCGCCGGACAAATTGAAGGCTGCTAAAAAGGAATTCGACGCGATGTTACAATTGGGCATAGCCCGACCATCACAGAGCTCGTGGTCTTCGCCATTACATATGGTACCCAAGAAAGGAGACGAATGGAGACCATGCGGTGATTACCGTGCCCTCAACGCGAGAACCTGCCCTGACAGGTATCCGGTGAGGCACATTCAAGACTTCGCCCAATCACTATGTGGCAAAACAGTCTTCTCCACGGTAGATCTTGTCCGTGCCTTTAATCAAATTCCTGTCGCCGAGGAAGACATTCCGAAGACAGCCATTACGACACCGTTTGGACTCTTCGAATTTACCTTTATGACCTTTGGACTGCGAAACGCAGCGCAAACATTTCAGCGTTTCATCGATGAGGTACTCCAGGGACTTGATTTCTGCTACGCCTACATCGACGATATTCTTATAGCTTCAACGTCACTCGAGGAGCATCTACAACACCTTGAGATTCTGTTTCAACGCTTAAAAAGATACAGCGTCGTCATTAATACCGCGAAGTGCGTTTTCGGACAGCCCGAAGTTAAATTCCTCGGCTACCTGGTTTCAAGTGCTGGTACTCATCCCCTGCCAGACAAGGTCAACGCCATCCGTGCTTATCCACGCCCAGTCACCATCAAAGGGCTACGTCAGTTTTTGGGTATGATTAACTTCTTCAGGAGGTTCTTACCTAAAGCTGCTAAGGTACAAGCGCCGCTGAACAACCTTCTCCAGGGTAACACAAAAGGGAAAACCCCCGTCAACTGGACTCCGGAGGCAATTCAAGCATTTGAAGCAACCAAGGAGAGCCTTGCCGAAGCGACGCTCCTAGCTCACCCAGAGCATAACGCGCCGCTGGCAGTATTCACAGACGCCTCAGATTTTGCCGTAGGAGCCTCACTTAAGCAATTGGTCGACAACAGCTGGCAACCATTGGACTTCTTTTCAAAAAAATTAAGCCCAGCTGAATCCAAGTACGGAGCCTACGATCGCGAATTACTCGCAATATACCTAGCGGTCAAACATTTTAGACACATGGTAGAAGGTCGATCTTTTATTATATACACCGACCATAAACCCATCACCTACGCATTTCAAAAGAAAGACCACCAGTGTTCGCCGCGTCAATTCCGCCACTTGGATTTCATAAGTCAATTCACCACTGACATCCGTCACATTTCAGGAGAGGATAACGTCGTTGCCGATGCTCTGTCGCGCATCGATGAGGTCAAAACTTCTCTCGATTTTGAGGCGCTGGCAACAGCCCAACATAGGAATGTTGAACTCCGAAAACACCTCGAAGAAGACTCTGTCCTGCAACTCAAGCTCGTGCACATTCCAGGTACCGAAGCTTCGATCTTCTGCGACATCTCCACAGGAACAGCTCGTCCCTTCATTACCCAAGAGTTCCGCAGAGCTGCGTTCAACACTGTCCATCGGCTTTCACATCCTGGAGCTAACGCTACGATCAAACTCGTAACACAGCGTTACGTATGGCCGTCAATTAAAGCCGACTGCCGAAAATGGGCCCGCAGCTGTATTCAATGCCAACAGTCCAAAATCTCAAAACACGTTTCAACCCCAGTAGGTAACTTTGCACCGCCTTCCGCTCGTTTCGAGCACGTCCACCTGGACATCATCATCATGCCATCATCCGAAGGATTCAGGTATTGCCTTACGATGGTTGATAGATACACTCGTTGGCCGGAAGCAGTCCCTATGTACGATCAAGAAGCCGTAACCGTGGCACGGACGTTCTATGATACCTGGATCTCCCGTTTTGGAACACCACTAAGGATCACTACCGATCAAGGTAGGCAATTTGAGTCGCACCTATTTAAACAATTAAATCGTTTATTAGGAGCTACACATCTTCGAACAACAGCCTACCATCCTGCAGCTAATGGCATGGTGGAACGACTCCACCGTCAGTTAAAAGCAGCGATAATGTGCCACCAGAACAACCGCTGGACAGAAGCCCTCTCCACCGTACTGTTAGGTATACGTGCAGCCTGGAAGGACGATCTCAAAGCCACAACGGCTGACCTAGTTTATGGTCAATCGCTCCGTCTTCCTGGTGAATTTCTAGGCACACCGCAGTCTGAGAATGACGATGACAAAGCTGCGGACTTCGTGAAGGAGCTTCGAAACTGCCTGAGAAACCTGAAACCCTCTGGAGGTTCTCGCCATGGGAACAAGAAAACCTTTGTTTTCAGGGACTTATCCACCACGGACTATGTCTTCGTCCGTCGTGATAGCCCAAGGCAGCCGCTGCAGCAGCCATATGATGGTCCCTATAAAGTGATTCGACGATCACAAAAGACATTCGTCATTCACATTAAGGGTCGCGATATTACGATTTCCATCGATCGCCTTAAGCCGGCTTACATTATGAATGAGGACTCAGCAACTATTCCAGATGCCACCCCATCCACTTCACAGAATACCAGCGAGGACCAGAATGTTCCAGGCGCCACGAAAGACTACCCTTCTACAAGCGTTCAAACACCGCACCACCATTCAACGAGGTCAGGCAGACACGTTCGCTTCCCGGACCGACTACAAGCTGGTTAACTTTTACACTAGCAGGGGGGTACTGTGGCGACTACTGCGTTTAACATTAAATAGTGGTAGTCATGGTTTAGTTAGTTTTCAGTTTTTTGTTGAGAAAAATAATAGATAAGTCATAAAATATCAAACTGTAAATTAATCATCAGAATTAAATTGAAATAACCGAAAATAAGTTATTATTTACTAAGTGGAACACCCACAGATATAACGCAGTTGCCTTAGAAACAATTTAAAGATACCGTCAAAAGATTGCTAATACAATATGCATTTTACTCCACCGAAGAATATTTACGGTGTTGTATTAGTAATGATTTTGACGGAATATGAATATGTACATATCTTGTTGCTGTTATGTATGTATTTGTATCACATGTATGTATTTTTTTGTATATTGTGTATTTGTTTGTATGACAATTCTTATACTTCGAAAGAAGTCAACAAGAAGTAAATAAATATTATATTATTATATTATTATAACGAATGTAAGTAAATACACGAACAAATCAGGGAAATAGTAAAATAAAAGAAAACTAAATGGACAAAATACCTCCGGATAAGAAAATACGAAGACTACGAGGAACACAAAAGTACCAGAACAGTGGCCAAAGAAAGAATCAAGAAACCCCAGGAAAATGCATGGATAAAGGTTTCTAATACCATATAGATGCAGATACGGAAAATCAAACTATTCTACAGATGAAAGATAAAAAAGTACTAATAAAGAATATTAATGGTAAACCAGGGGAAGTGCTAAATGAAGCGGAAGAAATAATGGAAAGGTGGAGAAAATACTTTATGAAACTTTTAAACGGAGGAGAAATAAAAAATGACAATACAAATGCAAGAGAACCTAGAAATGCAAAAAATGTAAATGTAACACTAGCAATGATACGCAAAGCGGTAGACAACGCAATAGCAAAAATGAAGCTGGGAAAAGTTGCCGGACAAGACAAAATAGCACCAGAAATGATCAAATACGCAGGAGAACAGGCGAAAGAAGAATTACTAAATGTTATAAACATGTGCTTTAAAGAAGGATATACACCCTTAGATTGGCAAATATGCATAATAGCACCCCTCCACAAAAAAAGCAATTTTAGAGGAACCTCGTCCCTGAGTATACCTGGAAAAAAATACGCTAGAATCACAAAAGAAAAACTAACAGTAATTCTATAAACGACTGCGGAAGAAGCCCAATGTGGATTTAGAAAGAAAAGAAGTAACCAATGCCTAATATTCGCCATGCAACAGATAAGCGAAAAAACATTATATTATTATATAGAGCTAGAAAAGGGGTTCAATAAAGTGAATGGGGAAGACGTTTGGAGGTGTCTAGAAAGAAGAGGAGTAGAGAAAAGTGGGGCTGAAGCAGTTAAGAGTATGTATCAAAGCTGAAGGAGTTATGTAAGATGTCACGATCAAGCGTCGGAAATGTTTGAGACTAAAACAGAGCTAAGACAGGGGTGTGTGTGGTAGTGTTGGATGAAGAAATTAAGAAGTGAAAGAAATCAAAAAGGCCGTACACCGTGGGTTACGGAAAATACAAAACGTGCAAATAATAGAACTATCATTCGCAGACCTGGCTCGAGTGAACATGATCTACAGCATAATGTTACAGTGTACGCCACGGAATTACAAAAAATGGGTATGAAAATCAACAAAGGAAAAAAGCAAAACTATGGTTATAACTTTATACGTGCAAAGCAAACGAGACACAATATAAAAGTAGAAGGCACAAATGCAAATTAATAACCTTAGGGTTATAATACAAGAAAATGTAAAACTGGACAGTGAAATAGACCAAAGAATTGGAGCAATGGAGGAGGGGGGTTGTTGCCATGGCATCAAGAAACAATTGCTAGAGAAGAATGAAATACCTAAACAAAATAAGGTAGAAATACACAAGAAAGCTGCAGTGTCGATACACACATACTCAAGCGAGTCGTGAATATCTACAGACCAACAAAAAGACAAGCTACGAGTAACAAGTATGGAAATGCGATTCTTGAGAAAAATGTAAAGTAAAACGAAACTAGACCGAATCAGAAACGAAATGAACAGACAAAACCTCAAGGAGGAATCGCTACGACATAAAAGCAACAAAACCAACTAAGATGACTAGGCCACACAATAAGAATGGAGAGTACGAGACTAGCAAAGAGAGCATACAAGGCCATCATAGGAAGACCAAAAAAAAAGTAGCGCGAAGAAGTGAAAAAAAGCAGCAAAGAGTCAGGGGAGAGATTTCGAACAAGATGAAGCAGGTAGCTATGGACAGAAAAAAAAAGAAAGTAGTAGGGAGAAAAAAGCCCGAGACACTTTAGGATAACACGCCCACACCTAAGGCAAAAAGGCGTCTGGATTAAGTAAGTACGTTAAGTAAGTAAATAATTGATTTAGAACAGCGGCCTGATGACGCAGGTCAAGCGCTGCTTCACCTATATTTTTCAGTTAAATGTTTCTTTTTTATTCAAAACCCGAAATCATTTTAATTTTTTTCATTTGATTCAGTTGACATAACCAGAAAAGAATGAAATAATTACTGCCATTCCTAATTATTAGTAGCTGTATGTCGCACCGCAGAACACGGTATTTTTCGTTTTCTTTTTTCGCACGCGGGGCATCGTACAGGAGGTTACGCCGCAATACATACTGCAGACCACATGCGTTCAACTGAAGCAGGTTCGCTTATACAGGAATACTGCATGCTTGCAAACGAATTTGTTCGGAGAAGTTAAACAGACTCTGGACCTGCGTCATTCGCAACCTGCCTTTTGGTTTCCGTTATAATTTCATAAATAAACTCTGAAGTGACTATGCCCCGGCAGCACGACCCCCAAAGGGGTGAGGGGGACCTAATAATCTGCTTCACCCATTCCTAAAGTCACGAGCCGCCACTGATTTAGAACAGGAAACTTAATATTTTAACACAACAGCCTCAATTACTAATTACTCATTTTTCAGAATTCTAAAATTTCAAAATATTGGCAAACAAACATTCTGAAATACTAACAGCAGAACTATTAGAATCTTCTCAGATCGTATTTCAAAGCGTTAAAAGTAAAACACAAGTAAGTACAGGGTGATCGTATTACATTGACCTTGCCGCTCTATTGTAATGACTTGCTCAATTACGGTTTGCCGCTTCATAGTTCAGTTTTTAAGTTGGCAGCGCCGCTGCCTTGAAAATGCAGTCAAACATAAACAAATTAGCATAACCTCAAAATTAACAATAAAGGAAATTTATTTCACACCCATTTGAAATAATTAAAACATTAATTTAATGCTTTATTAATTTTTGTTACAGAAGTTGTTCAAAATGTTCACCGCTTACCTCTAAACATAAATTAATTCTACGCTTTAAATTATCAAAAATATTGTGTAACATTTGTTCGCTAATATTGTTGACTTCTTGAACAATCGCTTCTTGCAGTTCTTCTAGCGTATGTATCCTATTTCGGAAAGAAAGTAAGGTCCAGTCTATCATCACGGTTGAGGTTAGCATTAAACCATTCGCAAAATTCTACACGTCGTTGAAAATCGGGAGTGACAGGTACCGTACGACAAACCTAAAAAAGCAATACATAGGTAATAAAAACTCGTTACAGTGACTTATAACTAAATTACCTGTTTGCGCACAGTTTCCGCAAAGATTTATGCGGACTAACATCTAATCGTTCCCGCACATTCGCCAAAACTTCTTCTGTTAAAACAGTTGGCCTGCCAGTAGGGTGCTTCTTAGTTACAGTGCCAGTCTCTCGAAAACGATTAACAATTCTATTTACATGTCTTGCGAAAACATCTTCGTAGAACTCAAATTTGGAAATTTTATACGAAACTGTGCTATGCAAGAAATAATCTAGTATTTCCACAGCCCGTTGGTTTCTTCGCCTGTTCGGAAATAAGATTCAACCATAAATCTTTCCTGCTGTTAGAAATTGGCATTTTGTAGAAAGTTAACCTAACAAAAATTGGAATATATTTACCGCTGTAAATTGGAATTACATGCAAAACTTACGAGTCAAGGATATTCCTGGAACTGGTAGTCGTGAAAACGACTGTTTTGTAAAGAGTAAGAGGCTTCAAAATGCAAAAACGGCGAAAATAAACTAACACAAGCAACTCGAAATGACAACCAACCAACCACAAAATTTTACTACTAAACCAGAACAAGTGTAGAGCGGCAAAACACCATTTTTTCTGAATTCAGCACCTCCACGCTATAAAGCGGCAAGGTCAATGATTTACGATCAGTCTGTATAAGACGTACATGTACAGAAAATTGAATTTTAATATTTAATGAGAAAATTGCTGAAACACACACGGCGTACATTACGTCGTTTTTTAAAAGAGATGCTTTTTATTTTTTATTCAGTGGATGAGACTTCCTGTTAGGAAATTAAGTTAGGCATTTTTCATGTTTATTAAGGATCAAATCAGTGAATATTTGAGTGCAATTTTCAAATTCTTAATTCAAAAGACCGTAACCAAAGACCATTAAGCGAGAAATAAAAAATATCAGGTTAAACGTTGCTAAAAATTAAATCTGTGTTGTCACCAAGAGAAGTACATAATTAAGAGAAACTGACAAAAACAAAAATTGCCGTTTATTTTTCTTGATTATTTGTTACTTCTTATTAAGTGAATCCCAATTAATGCACAGTGTAACGCATTAAGTCCACTGAGCGATCGATTGAACCTTGTCAAACTTGCTAAAACCGAATTTTGCGGTTTTCAGATTCGGGTTTTGTAAATATGTACACAGACTGAACGACAGCGGTTAGAAACGGGATGTTAGCAGCAAGATCGACATCTTAGGCTTTGTAAAATAATTGAAAGGAAAGGAAACCATCTTTTAAGGAGTGTCACCAACACGTAGGTCCTGTTTGTCCTTTTTTGGAATTTTTATTTGAAGTTTCACAATACATTTTTCTTTATTTGAAGAAAAGATAAAGTTTTTCCAGTAAATTGTAGAAATTCATCACACACACACAGAAACGAAACTGTCAAGTATAACATTGCAATATAACTTAACTGACGAGAACTTCCCCGTAACGAAAATGACAAACACAAACTTATCTTACTTTAATTGCTACAGGAGTTTCCCCTGGATGTTATTCGAAAACGAAAATTACTCTTTTGCAATACGGCAACTTCATTTACGTAAAACGAAACGAAAACAGCCACGAGGAAACAATTAATTAATTAGAAAACTAACGAGCCTTCGCGGTCCTCAAAATTACAGCATTTAAATACAAGTCTTTAACTCACTATTGATTCTTCGAATGCAAACAAATAGGGTGACGAAGTATTAAAGTGGCTTGTTTACATTTGAATAATTATCAAGACCTCAGGTGAAAAAATTTAACCTGTTTTTTAGGAGCGATTTTTCCGAGCGGTTGAATTTTCACTGAATGTTTACAGATGCCTTTAACGAGTAAAAGCCTGAGATTTCTTTTGGGGCCAACGAAAACGTAAAGTAAGCACAAACGGAACCCGAGTTAATCTTTATAAAACCTCTGAATTATTGCATTTCAAAATAGTTTTCACAATCGTAAAATAAATGAGTGATGGAAACCTGAAATAATTTACAAAGAAGTTGAAAGCTCTTTTCCGATAATTTAAAAAATGGTAAATTAATAGAAAAAAGCTCCACTCACAATAAATACAATTTTGTATTTTAAAGGCAAGATACAGCCTAAAAAAAGCTTTCAAGGATGTTTGTAGGTGAATCAATCAACTGAAAAAAAGGCATTAGGGATGATAAAATAAAGGTTCAAGCACAAAGGCAATGTACTTTGATGTGTAAAGTCAAAAATAAAAAATATAAAAGATCAAGTTCATCATGTATTATTCTCCATCTCTGCTTATAAAGCTTTTGAAATAAAAAACTCAGGCATGAGTAGCTTTTCTTTTATTAGAAAAAATTTATTTTTGCCTTAAGTGGTTGTTATTCTGAAATAAATTCTATAACTGTGTTTTTTTCTTAAAAATAATTTTTGAGTAGAACGGCGGATTAGATAAAGCTTCAAAGATAACTACTTCGTTTATCTACAACTACAAAAGCATAAGACTAATCTGGTTAAAAAGAAAAAATAAAGGTTCTCCAAACAATCCCACTTTACTTCCAAATGTTTTAATTAATACCAATTTTTGAAGCTTGGATTGCTTTAATAAGAACCCGATCCTTCAGCATTAACAGAACGCCTTGCGGGTGGGGAACCGTGTCATTGTTGAGGCTGAAGAACTCAACGTTCCGTCTGCTTTTTTAAGAGGCTTCTTCAGGAGAAAAAGAGGAAAATCCGTGAGGCCATTGAAATCATCGAGACCACTAACAACTTGAATCGTGACACTTGTTACTACGTGTCGGACATATGGAAGCCTGTCTTCGTCACTAGCGCCCCCCCCCCTATTTCGCCGTTTTCGTCCGATACGCTTAACCGGTAATATCCGGTATAAAGTCGCTAGCTTTTCTGTTTTTCTTTTCAGAAGGATTTTGCCCCTGACTTAATTTGCAAGGAGTTACCGTTCCCTTCTTCCTCTTGCTAATAGAGTTTCGCCTCTGGCGTGGTTGACACGTTGCGTTACCGTGCTCTCTTTTAGTGCTCTCTGTTTCTCCTGAAGAAGCCCCTTAAAAAACAGACAAAACCTTGAGTTCTCCCGTCTCAACAATGACACGGTTCCAACCCGGAAGACGTTGTGTTAATACTGACACTGACCGTGGAAGTCTTCGAATTCATTACGATCCTTCAACATCTGAAAAACAAGACTACAAGTCTTTCTTCCGTTAAAAACTAAGTTCTTCTAGACATTTCAATTTGCCTCGTAACTAAATGCATTCCCTGATATTTATCTTTAAAGTTAAAAATGCTTTTACTTGAATTAATAATGGTTTCATTAGATTTTAAAGATAATAACAGATGTCTTGGTCTATAATGGCAATTACTAATTATTAGAGCTTGGATTATATGCACTAAATGTATGCAAATATGAACTAAAAATAGCTACAATATGCAGTTATGCACTAAAATATACAAAATAAAAAAACATTTCGAGTTTGTCTTTTATTTTGCAGTACCGATATAGGTGGTTATGATCCTAAAAATACATGTTGGTGTTTAAGGGTTAAATATCCACTTAATTTGGTAGCTAAATTAAATTATTACAGCCAGGAAATATCATTAAAGCTTACCCTTGTGTCGCAAACTGTACAAAAACATGAAAAGAATCAATAATCTTCAAATCAGTATGATTTTCACACGATTTTTGTAATAAAACACTAAACACATCTATCAGTCGATTGTTTCGGCATTTTGAATTAGCTACGCACTGTATTTACAATGCAACGGATACTTCAATACTAACTCATAAAATCTAAAATTTCCCCAGAACTATTAGGACTGAGAAACAACAAATTTTATGAAACCCATTAACACAAGGGGTAATCCCTCTTGAACCAAGTAATCCTAAACACCTGACCTCACTGACAAACAATAAATCCCAAGAATCTCACTGAAAAGAGCATTTAACCATCTAAAAATAAACATTAAGAAAATTTAAGGGTAATACCCTTACATAATATGCAGAATAACATTTTGCATATGCATTTATTAAATATTTGGTAAAATATGCATTTATGCATTATAGGAAACACAAAAAATGCTATAAAACAATTAAATTCATGTAGAAACAAAATTGTAAGAAGATATGCCTAAAAATGATGATATGCATTTTGCATATCATCTCTACTGATTACTTAATATTCTTCAGAAATGTAAAATACTAAAAACGCTGATATTTTAGAAGTTTGAAGGACACTAGAATCCTTTAATTTAATACTAAAAATATACCGTTCCTTTTGCGTTCCAAATCAAAAATATTAAGAGGTGCTCGAAGAATGTGCTTCTAAATAAATCATCACTTCATCACTCAAAAATCCTACATAATAGTTATTTATGTACCAAGGGCGTAAAGATGCTTTTATGGCTTGAGACGTGATTTTGAGCCCGAGACGCTAGTCGAGGGCTAAAGACACGTCGAAGGCCATAAAAGCAAGTTACGCCAGTGGTACATACATAATTTTATGTACGATCGAAGATTTTAAAACTGAAATAAAAGGAATAAACTAATTTTCTACCCACATCGAGTAGTTAGTTGCTCAATTATTTTAATTTTTTACTGACAACTGTCAAATGGTTGAAGCATTTGCGCCTAGGAATATTCACATAAATAATTGTGTTAACTGTGTTGTTAATACAAATAGAGTTCTAATAAAGAGCATACATTCGATTTTAATTTAAAAAAATTCTTTATAAGACTGTTAAACTGTTTATCAATTTTTGACGTTTCATTATAGACCGCCGGCCTATAAAGACGCCCACGGGCTATAAATAGACGTTTATGTCAAACAAATTCAGACATAATTGACACATTATAATGCGATCGTGCATAAACTTTTTTAAGGACACGTAAAAACAGAATCTCCCAATCTCTCAAATCAGCAATGTGAAACTGTTTTTGTATTTAAATTCAAATATTTTAACCTTAAGTAAAATATTTAGTTGTGTTGATGAGCCTTTTAATCTCTGAAGTTAATACTATAATAGGTCTACTGCCTGAAGGAATTACAGTTTTACCCGAGGGTATTTCCTTCTTAGAAATTTATAAGTATAATGCAAAATTTGTTTAAAGAAGCAGATGTAAAGGAACTTTTAAGACGATATCAGTGTAAAGACACACTAAAGTCAAAAGTATAGAATATTCACAAAACCTTTCTTAATTTAAAGTTAGTGACATTGAAGATTCAGAGATGATGAAATGAGTTTCAACAACGCTAACAGAAATCTTTCACCTTTAAAACCAAAAAGGATGCTTTCGTATAAAAATATTTCAGACTTTCTGTGAAAATTACACTTCCCTATCACTTTCTAACATTTTTTATAGTGAAAAATGTATAAAAAAGCTTCAAGGAGAGAAACAGAATCCTTTAACCTTTAATGCTAGGAATACAGGACGAAATTTGTATTTAAAAAAATGCTGAGCCTTAAGCAATCAAGGATGACAGAATTCCGTTTTAAAGTCAATCAAAATCCTTTTATTTTTATTTTTGTATTACAGAATAGTACTTATTTTAAGTTTCTTGATAAACCTCGATTCTTTCTGAAGAAACTTCTCCAACTTTTCAGATTTTTTAGCAGTGCAAAATTAGAGATTTCATGGAAAGCAGCCAAATGGTTTATCCCCTAAATTAAAAATTGTGGAACTGTTGTATAGCAGATAAATAGTTTGATACTTCCTGTAACACTTTTGTTTCAAAATTTACATACACTACTTTATAGATTAAAAATTTTAACATAAAATAATCAGAAAAGAAAGTATTTAAAAGACAACAATTTATGCATTAAACCAAACTAAGAATAAAGATCAAATGTCTTATAGCTACAATAAAGATAAGCAGAAAAAATAAGAATAGACAGCGAAGGAAGAGAAGTAGGAAGTAATAAGACTATCCTAATCAGGTCTCCAGAATATTAGCACAGAAATGAACAACAAATAGAATTCGAAATAAAAGAAGGGAAGATAGAGAAACTAAAAGAATTAATGAAAGATATGAAAAATACGTTCACCAAAGAAATCCGAGGACTGAAGGAAGAATTAGAAAAATCAAACTTTATTAGAAAATAAACTAGAAAAACAATAGAGAAATGATTAGAGCAGTTTTTCAGAGACAAGTTTAGTATCGAAACAGAAGTAAAAGGCAGCTATGAGATGAAAGAAATAACAAACAAATTATAGTAGGGAAAATACAATCATGGGAGATGAAGAAAGAAGTAATGGACAAGAAAAAGGAACTGAATTTACATAGAACACGACTTAATGATCAATGAAGGAAAGGTTCAAGCGGAGTTGAGAAATATTGCAAGATAAGAGAGAGAAAAAATCGGAATTGAAGGAGAAAGGTATGACTGGAATGTGACGTTGCAGGGTGTGGAAAAGGTCCCGTACAAAAAACTAGTAGAAAATATCAGTGATGAATCTCATACGACGACACAAACAACGAATGAGTAAACGAAATATAATGGTAAAGGAAAAGGAATTGGGCAAAGAAATAGAAATAAGAATTGCGGCATGGAACATAAAGATATTACATAATAATAAAGAACCCGAAACAGCAGAAGAAAAGGTAAAACACAACATACATTTTCCAGAAATAAGTGAAATAAAGAAAAAATGCACCAGATAAAGGATATTGGAATAGAGGAGAGTAACAGAACAATATGCCCAGAGTTGGAAGGGGCTATAATACAATACGAAACAGTAAACTCAAGAATAATAAAAATAAATCTATTACTGCAAGAATCAATAAGCATTATACAGATCTACGTACCAACATCGAATGCACAGGATGGAGTAAAAAACGAATTCAATGACAAACTTCAAAAAATGACAGATATTAACAGAGAAAAATCGGAATATGTAATAACAATTTGCGGCTGGAATGTCAGAACAGGTAACAAATCTAGGCCCTATGAAATTCCTGGAAGACATGGTGAAGAAAGCATACTGAATGGAAACTGAAGGAAAATGATACATTTCTGTGTAGAAAACCAAATAATAATTGGAAACTCAACATTTGCACACAAAATTTACATAAGCGCTACGACGGAGCAGGAAATGCTAAAAATATAGAAGTAATTGATTATATTCTAACGTTCAGTAAAAATACACGATCTAAGGTAAATGATGTTAGGGTATGCAGAGGAGCAGAACTAGATACTGATCATAGACTACTCACGGAGAAATTTATATTTAGTAAACCAGAAAAACGAATATTCAAGAGGATTGGAAAAATAAATATGAAGAAACTATCCACTGTAAAGAACCAAAAAAATATATAGCTAAATGATAACAGAGACAATGGAACTAGAAACAATAGCACAAGTGTAGACTAAAAGTGGAAAATATTAAAGAAAATAATGCTGGAAAAAAGCATGGACAAATTTATGACAACTAAAGAAGAACAAGATGAAGATTGTATAACAAAAAGAAACTAATCGAGAGATGCAGTAAAAGAAGCGAAAATGACAACCTGAAGAAAATACCACGAATAACAAATATCTTCTTCTTCCTCTCATGAATTCCTTATGACCCCTTGGGGCGTCGGAGGAATAAGAAATATAAAAGACGAAAACAACAAACTGATCACAAAAACAGAAGAAATAGCGCAAACATGGACGAAATATCGTGAAAAAATTTGAGGGAGTGGAAGAAGAAGGAGAGTTACATGAAGACATACTAATCAGCGTATGGCAAAAACGAAAATCTGAAAAAGGCAAGTGCAGACTGTAGGGTAATTCCGGGTGAGTTGGCCAGTCAGGTGAGTTGACCATATACCAATATCTTTGGTTACTCAATATTAGAGGGCATCAGAATGATTGTATAATGTGCGGGCAGTGCAAGCAGTTTAGCATTCTGCTACAGTCGTGTTTGTCACCTGATCTAAGGCGTGATTGTCTTGTGAAATTAAGTAATTGTTGGAATTTTATTGTGTACCTACTTCAGAGATTGTAAAATGTAAGTATAATTTATCACTTTAGCTTAATCAATTGATATGAATGGTGTAGCGCGATGATTAAAGTAGTGCTCTAACCTAAAAATAATGTCGGTATCTCGGTATCACAACGTAAATATATGGGTGGCCATTTTTGTCTCTAACATTTAGGAGAGTTGGCCACCCAGTTTTAAGGGATAGTTGGCCGTAATAAGAACTGCATGTTTTATATTCGCAGCAAGATGCCTACTAAATATAGAAGAAAAGGTACGACTACCAGAAATAATTGGAGCCAAGATAGTTTATGAAAAGCAATTGATGCCGTGATAAACGGAATGGCAGTTATGAGAGCCTCTAAAAGTTTTGGTATGCCACGCAAAACATTGGAAAGAAGGCTGAAAAAAATGATAATATTAAAAGAAGTAGGTTGGGGCCAGATTCCACATTTGGTGAATTAAATAAGAAAAAACTAGTTTTGCACGTCCAGAAAATGCAGAAACATGGTTTTCCTTTAACCATTGACGACATTAGAAGGCTTGCATAGAATTTCGGCGAGCAGTTGAAACTAAACCATAAATTTAATGTGAACGCTCAAAAAGCAGGTTATTCATTTTTGTCTTGAAATAGGGACTTGTCAATAAGAAAAACAGAAACAGTGTCTCTCGCTCGAGGGTTAGGTATGAACCGTGCTGAAGTAGCATCTTATTTTGACCCACTAGGGTCCATTTTAGAAGAAAATAACCTGTTCAATAAGCCTGCTTCCATATTTAACGTTGATGAAACCGAGTTACAATTAAATAATAGAACAGGCTATGTGGTAGCACAAAAGGGTTCTAAAGATGTGCATTCATTAACATCTGCAGAAAGAGGTGAAACCATAAGCGTAATTGCTTGCTGTAACGCGGGAGGGACTTATTTACCCCCAGTTTCCATATTTAAGGGAAAAAACAAAAAAATTGAATTTGAAGGCGGCATGCCTACAGGAGCTACTGTGTACATGTCTAAAAAATCAGCATATGTAAACGTACCACTATTCTTACGATGGTTACAAGAAATGTTTATACCACGAAAACCAAATGGTAAAGTGGTGTTAGTTCTGGATAGACACGCTTCTCGCTGTAGCTCCGTTGAACTTTTGGAGCTAGCAGATGCTAATGAAATTGTCTTGATTTGTCTACCAAGTCACACAGCACATTATTTACATTTATTTGGATAGAGCTGAATTTAAATCACTGAAAACTAGTTTTTACAATACATGTAAAAATTGGATTAGAACAAATCCAGCAAGACAAATCAAAAGAACTCAGTTTGGTCATCTGCTATCCCAAATTTGAGGAATATCCGCTTGTCAAAACAATGCAATTGCAGGATTTAAGGCCACGAGAATTTTCCCCTTCAATTTTGAAGCAATTTCAGAATATGCTTTTGATTTATTCGACCAAGCAGTGGAAAACGCAAAATTACACAACGATACAGCTTCGCAGTCTCAAACTGACGACCATAAAAGACTATCACAAGCCTTAGCACTTAATTTATTTATTTATTTATTTATTTATTTATTTATTTATTTATTTATTTATTTATTTATTTTATTATCCAACAGGTAAGATTACCCAATTATAGGATAACACAGAAGCTTACAAAATAAATGTATGCTTAGTAACTAAAAGAGAAAAATCATATACAATAAAGGATAATTTGTACATATATAATGTTTAAAAGAAAGAAAATTAATACATCAATAATATGATCAGGTCCGGTACATCGCAATGTGAACATATACTCGTACTCCGGCACATCACACTAACTGGTGCTCGCAACATCAGATTCGTTCGAGCTGTAGGTAGATCAAAAGATATGCCATGACGAGCAGCTAAACGTGGTACTCTAAATCTAATCTTCGACAGCAGATAAGGACAGTCAATCAGGCCCCGAATTAATTTCACTAAAAATTTAGCACAGTTAATGTCTCTTCTGTATTGTAAGGAAACCAAGTTGTGACGTGTTAACAAACTTTCTTGATCAGTTCCAACAGCTGGATAAGTGTCATCCAATTAGAAAGATAAGTATTTTAAAAAACGCCGATGAATGACACATGTAAATTGGATACCAAACAATAGAAGCATATTCTAGCTTGCTAAGAACGAGTGAATAATATAATGTTTTCAGCAGCTCATTATTCATGAAGTACTTTGCAGATCTCATTATGAGTCCCAGATTTTTTGATGCGCTATTGGCAACATAATTAATATGCTGAGAAAATGATAGTTTAGTATCAAATATAACACCAAGATCTTTAACTTCAGAGCTAATTTTAAGTACCTGATGGAGGAGAGTATATGAAGATACAATGGGTGTTATGTTACGAGAAAAAGAAATGAAACTTTTAATATGGAACCAGGAACATCTGGAGCAACTTTTGCGGAGTGTGGTAATAATAGGATGTCCAACGAACAGTTTTCAAAGAAGAGTGCGAATGGCATATGTCACGATCCGTTACTCCACTACCACCAATGTCATCTGAAAATAGTGCCAAACTTGGTAAAATTACTCTAAGAAAGCTGCTCGAAGCAATTACCCTTGTTCCAGTTATTACTCCTAGCTTGAAAAAGCGAACCAAGCAGTTAACTGCAATTTTAGCATCGCCGGATTATATTGCCCAAGTCAAAGCAGTGACACTGTAAAGGAAGAAACCTAATATTGAACGTCAACACTGACCATCTATACCGAAGAGTACTGGCCATTTCACCTGGACATTCAGTGTCAGGTGGCCAAATGCTACTGCTGAGTTATCTGTTTTATTATATGACAACCTGAATTATTAATGGAGGTGTTTTACATAATATTTTAGTTTGTGGAGTGATGTAGTTACCCCTTATTATAATTATAGAGTTTCACGTCTATCTTTAAAATCTGTTGCCAACTATTCCTGATTTACCCTGCACTATATTCAAGAATTACTATACCCAGGCGATCTTAGTAACAATAACAAAAAAGGAAAAGGGATTCCAAAATGTGATAAATATTTGGAGAAAAGAATTAAAAAAGATAAACCCACAAATAAATGTCAATAAAAGCACAGTGATTATTACACAATAAATATCACACTAGTAGTAGAAAGAGAGATAAGCAACAAAACAGAAATTACAATATATAAAACTGTGTTCCTACCAACGGTAACATAAGGATTGGCGAGCTAGACATTGACCGAAAAACTTAAAATTAACGATTACAGCGACAGAAAAGAAATTCTTAAGGAAGGTAACAGGAAATACTAGAAGAGACTAAATGAGGAATGAAATAATAAGGAAAAATTTGAAACAGGAACCGGTAATAACGAAAATTCCATTGAAATGGATTGTGCACGTATGGAGGACGGATAAAGACAGGTATCACAAAATAGTAACGAAAATGAGGGTAGAAGGTCAGAGTACAAGGGGAAAACCGAATAAAGTGGGAAGAAACGATACAAGATAATATAGTGGAAAGAAATGGGAAGACAATGGCAGAAGCGAAAAGATTGGCAAGAAAGCAAAAAATGTATAGGAAGTGGATAGATAGACGCCCATTTAGAGGCATACATGGATGGAAAAAGTAAAGTAGGTAAGTAATTGATACATTTTAACTTTATAAAAAACACAAAGCTATGGAACTAAAAGCTGAATTTATTTTATCTGCAATATCTGTCTTTACTCCAAACATAAATCTATTAACTTTGTACTAAACATATAGAATAACATTTTTGTGCAATTTCTTCAACTTAGAAAACTTCAGCGTAGTATAATGCTTGAGAGACCAAGGGAAATTCCTTTAACTCCAAACATCAAACATTAAAAAAGTTTACTGTTTACGGTTTAAGATCAACCTTAAGTACAAAGCAACAACTTTCAGTGTAGTTCCTGAAACATTTACACAGAAACGTTTCCGTCTGTTAGTTTTCTTGCAAACTAAACTTCAATTCAAGGAGTTCTTCAAACAAATCCCTAATTTCTTCATTTACAAAACCTGCTTAGAAAATGTAATTAAAACTGTTCCTTTTGTTTGTAGAACTGGTCGTCTTTCTTACTAATTTAAGAAAGTCTTTTAAGTTTTAATTTAATTAAAAATAATTCTCACAAGATATTAATGAAATGTTAATACAGTCTAACCACTGACACTCGCCCCTTTTCGGTAACATTAAAGCTTGTAAAATAATTAAATTATTGACTGACGCCAGCATCACCCCTTTCAAACGTCAACGAAAGGCGAATTGATTATACCATCACTTTGCTTGAATCATAAAAATACGCTAATGAACTCGAACAAATCACAAAAAGTGCGTTTAAAAAAGTTTTTAATTTCTACTTTTTCCTCATAAAACTAATTTAGAACTTATGTAACTTTCAAACGAAGCAGTATCATTTAAAAGCGCACCTTTCAAGCTTTTGCTTTTAAAGTGTGTCGGGGGAACATCCAGGACACTATAATTCTTGTTAACAACGGAGCGATGTCGAATTAAGCCGTGATTATATGAGACATAATTTATTTATAAGCATAGATCAGTTAAAAGCATCCGCATATAATGCTATTTTTAGATGGAGATAATGCAAAGGTTGTTTACACGTGGTTTCCTTGGGGGGTTGTATCGATTTCTGCGTACTTTAAGAGACATATAGGAAAACCACCGAAAGCTACATGAGAGGTATTAAAATTCATCGTGAATGCTAGGGATGATGCATTTTGTAGTCTAAATCCAATAGGAGACCGCTTTACTTTGAATTCTAAAACAGTCCACCGTACTTTGTGTCCCATTTTATTCAAAAAAGAAATTTACGGCAGCTTTCTTACGAAATGCCAAACGACTGAAGCTTCAGAATTTTACGAAAGAAATTTCAAATTAAGTTCTATTCGTCAGAGCATTTAAAATTTAATTACTTTGGGATTTGATTTTTTTCGCGTAACTTGTAAGCTTCTTCCAACTTCAACATTAATTCAAACTTTTACAAGTTTTTAATTTAATTTTCTTAAACCTTGCGACAAAAATTTCGCAACAGAAAGGATGTCGTTGCTTCACGGACTGAATTTTATTTCTACAAGAATTAGATTGAAAGGCCTATAATTTGAAGTTAGACTAAATGTGGACGTTTTACATTACTCCAAATATTCCTACTTATTATAGTTTTGAGGGTATTTCGCCACTAGTTTCTGAAAATTACAATTAACTAAGTAAATTCACTAATTCAGCGAAACGTTACATTTTGGTAACATTAAGCACTAAAGCCTATCGTACTATTTTCCGTGATAAATATAGCAACGTTACGGCAAAACAAACTAATGAGAATTATTTTGCGTGGCGACAATAGTAACCCTATTACGTCAAAATAAACAGTCGTGAAACTGACCAATCAGAATGTGTTTTCGCTAGTGACATTCTATTCTGAACCACATAACCTCGCAAAATCTAAACAAGCAGAACTGTTCCAACGTGGTAATCATAAAAACCCTGAACCACATAACCTCACAAAATAGATTTCTGTGGGAATTATAGCAGACGACCGGTGTTTAGATAGGCGTCCGGCGTGCATCGGGTGAGTCAGGGTAGCAGCGGCAGACGTGCGAAACAGTTTGAAAAATACTAAAGTATGAAATGTAATTTAATTAAAATTTAAAATAAAGAAGTTGTACAAAAGCTCTGTTTAGCTCTCCATTACTTATTAATATATATATTTTGATATTTTAATGGATCGTAGTAGAAATCAAGTTTTTCCTCTAGTCTGACTGTCAGCATGCGAGTGTATGGCTTATACAAATGGTTGAGCAGGCAAATTTGTCTATAATTTTCGTGCTTAGTTACATCTCCTTTTTTATGTACGAGAATAATATTGCATTATTCCATAAGGGAATCTCCTAGTTATGTAGGTATAGGGTAGTTTCTCCTGTTTTTTCTATTAGCAGTGGCCGTCAGAGTTTTTTCGCTTCTGTTAGAATACCATCTTCTCCAGGTGCTTTGTTGTTTTTCATTTCCTTTAAAGCGTCGCAGATTTCTGATTTTGTGATATTGGGAATGGGACAAATATTACGCGAAAAGACTATCGAGTACAAAAAACGCTTGGCACAGTAGAAATGCATGCAAACTTAAAAGCTCCGAAAGATAGTAGGATAGATCATCGATATACCTACATCATATACATATAATGCCTATAAACAAGCAAAACAATTACCATACAACTTCATAAAACTGCACAACAAATAGATATCAAGCGCGAAGTTAGACAAGGTGACACTATGTCACCCAAATTATTCACAGAAGTTTTAGAACACGATTTTAGAGCCTTAAACTTGGAGAACAAAGGTATAAATATAGACGATGGAAAACTAAGCAAACTTCGTTTCGCTGATGACATAATACAGATTACAGGTGATTTATGTGAAACTAACGAAAAAATTGCAAAACGCAACAGAGGAGGTGGGTCTAAGTATAAACTACAGCAAAACAAAGATAATAACAAACCTAGTCTCCAACGGAAACATACACATCAGAGGAGCGGAAATAGAGCTAGGTACTTGAAAAGTATATACCTACATATATTTATAGCATTAGAATGGACTCAGTAAGGATAATTGCCTGTATCTTGCCAGCACTTACCTTTTGGAGCTCTAACCTTAACAAAAGCATCAACAAGAAAACTGAGTATTACACAACACAGGACGGAAAGATCGATGCTAGAAATAACACTGAAAGATAAAGTAAAGAACGAAGAGATAGGTACTAAAACGGATCATTGAAAGTAGGCCACGAGCTGACAAGCGGAGTCGAGGGAGACCACCCACCCGACGGACGGCGATTTAAAAAAGATTTCAACAAACTGGGTTGCAACTGCCCAGAACAGAGAAGCTTGGAAACATACTGGGCTGGTTGATGATGATGATGATATTTATTAAAGTCGTAGTGAAATTAAATGCTGATTGGGTGATTTCCTAAGCTTCTTAATTTTACAAAACGAATAGAAGATAATTCATAGTTTGTCGATTAACTATAAGATTGAGGAATGATGCTTTATTGTCAACATTGTTAGCTTTTCATAACTGTCACCACGTCAAGATATTCGCCACAAATAACACTCAAAAACTACTTTATTTCGAATATCAAACTCAAAAGTTGATTTATACGCCAGTAAAAAATTCTAGGACATGAAATTTGAATTCGTGCCTGAAACGTCTGATCTTTGGTTTGAACTCTGAAGGCATATTAGAAAATTTCGAATACTACTTAATTCTGGATTGGATTAAGTTTGTATATTTACAGAATAAAAATTCGAATCTTAAATATATCTAAAGCACGATTTCATTAAATTTAAACTTAAATTTTTATAAATTTCTAAAATCCAATATATCGATTTGAGAAACCACACAAATTAATATGTTGGATTTATTTCTAAAATGAAATTGCAAAGTACTAATTCGACATTTGAAAATTATAAAATAAAAATATAGAATTAAAACTTGAAAATGTTTATTTGCTGTAAAAGAGATAGGAATAAATTTAATTTGAAATACATAATTAAAGTAGTGCTTTGTCAATATTCGAACCTCTAAAAATTCGGACTCTCTATCTGAATTCTATAGGTAATAATCAAAACTGAAATTGTTAATACACGCACTACAAATATAAAGAATATTGATTAACACTTCAGGTGGAATCGAAATGATTACATTCAATGAGACTTAAAAGTTTAGTAAATTTAATTCGAATTTTGGATTACAATTTACATAATATATAATATAAAAGATGCGAATACTCATACAAGATTACTTTGAAACTTAAAATCTTAATCTAAAAGCATCTGACGTGGGAACGATCAGCTTTACGATTGCGTATTACTTTTCACAAACCATAATTAAAACGTGCCAATTAACTGAAGAAAGTTTTGCAATTGGATTCATATTTTAAACGAATGACTGAGGATGGTATCCCAGCGGAACTGATACAGGTCGGAGGAGAAGACCTAGAAAAAGCATTACACAAGCTATTTGCAGAAATATGGAAGACAAAAACATACCCCAGTGAATGCAAAGTTGCAGTTATCTGCCCCATTCATTTGCATTTGCAGTAAATTAGTATGCTCCAATTACATAATTCGCAAATGACTAATCCCAGTCGCTGAAAATCTAATAGGAGAATACCAAGTGGGCTTTAGGAGCCACTGATCAGAGGTTCACAATCCCGCAAATATTAAAGAAATGCTAGGAATACAATATAGACATTCAGCAGCTAGATATCGACTATAAAAGAGTATACGACTCAACGACTCCGTAAAATAAAACGAAATATGGAAGACACTGGAACAGTTTCAAATACCAGAAAAGCTAAGAAGGCTCATCAGAGGGGCCAAAATCCAATGTAGAATAGGAAACCAACTCTCGGAATCAGTAAAGGGGTGAAACAAGGGAATGTCCTCGCGCCACTGATATTCAACCTTATTCTAGAAAATGTGATCCGAGTACGACAAATAACCATAAACCCGGGG
The DNA here is from genome assembly GCA_963082815.1 of Melanotus villosus. NCBI lineage: Eukaryota > Metazoa > Arthropoda > Insecta > Coleoptera > Elateridae > Melanotus > Melanotus villosus. The sequence goes on along the minus strand of OY720425.1, from coordinate 33,786,815 downwards.
GGACACAATTTATAACCGCCAGTTATAGATGCTAGCATATGCAGCCGATGTTGTCCTATTAAGCAGGAGAAAGGCATTTGTGGAATTAGATAACAGCGGACAACCCCTAGGCCTACAAGTAAGCCAAGAGAAAAGCAAATATTTGATCACAGGATGCAAACTACCACAACAGGAAGATGACCGAATACTAATCGGTCAGAAAGGTTTTGAAAGAGTATACGAGAACAAATACCTTCGATCTTATATAAATGACAGTAACAACACAGGCGAGGAAATAAAACACAGGCTAATGGCAAGAGCAATATTCGCTATAGACCGACTGTTACGATCAAGGTTCCTGAGTCGATAATGCGAAGTGGATCTATACAAAAGCCTGGCACGACCAGTAGTGAGGTACGGCTGCGAAGCCTGGACTCTCAGCAACAGAAATCTGGACCTGCTCAATAGATTCTAGAGGAAAATGCGGATCTATGGACCGAAACACGATGACAGTTTGGGAGGTTGCAGACCACTGATGAACTTCGAAATCAGAGAAATTCAAGAAGGGCCACAACTGACTGGATGGATAAAGTTATACCAACTGAGATGGCTATGTCACGTGTGGAGAATGCCCAATGAGAGGGTGGCACGGAGAGTGGCGACCCAAATACCAGAAGGCCGCAGACCAGCAGGAAGACCACGGGGTCGATGGATGGACTACGTCAAGGAGGATCTAAAGAAGCTCAAGGTGCGAAACTGGACCAACCTAACTCAGAACAGAGACCAATGCAGGCGTGTTGTAGAGGAGATCAAGGCCCACAATGGGCAATAGTGTATGTGAACTTGAAGTTAGCTATATTCATTTCAAGCTTAGATCGTTCAGCATTTTACATACCTATTGAATATAGCGACTTTAAAACAAATAAATATGAAAAGTATCGGCAGAGTATTTGGCAGTTATAATAATGGATTCAAATGTTGAAGTTTAGGATTGAATATCGTGTTTGGAATTTAATATTCGGAACTTCTTCTAAAATTCGAATCTTCAGGCATTCAACATTAATTATTGAGTTTTAGAGGTTTTATATGTAGGTACGCTGAATCCAAATTTTGGATTAAAATTTTAGTGATTTGAATTAAAAATTCTAGTCCTGAATATAGTCGTGTTTTAAAGATTTAAAATAATTTTTTGCCGGCCTCGATGGCGTCAAAGGTGGCATACTAGCTTTATAAACCAGAGACCTCGGCATCGGCTTCGATTCCCGGTTCAGGTCGGTGAGATTTTTAATACGGAAAAATGTCTGAAACTATACCGTCCTTCGGATTCGATGTAACACCGTAGGGGTGGAAAACCCTTGTTTGAATAGTACTAATAATCATAGTACCGTAAAACCGGGTTACTTTGCTCCTGCAGGGGATGCAATACTCCAAATTATAATAATCTATCTTGCCATCTATTGCGGAATAGACTAATTACAAGGAAGCGTGAGAAGCAGCTTGCTATAGAGGGCATTCCAGTAGGTCCTTGTAATGTGAGGTATAGCGTTGGCGACAATTTTATGCTATTTACCCAATAAGGTAAGTTATGTTTGTATTCGAAGTAGTAAATACTTAGCTATGTCTAGAAAAACGTACTTATTGTATAGAACATAAACATACATTTATTTATTTTTGACTAGTTGCTATTTTAAGGGTTACAGGTTTTTGGAGCCAAGTATCCCCAAACACAAATTACTCCGAGAAAGCCTTATAACTCTGCCTAGCAGCCGTCCGAAGCGGACGGATGTCTTAGAGAAAAGCCGAACAAGAGTTTAAAATTCCACGGAGAACTATCATCAATAAACTGATAGGTAATCTTAAAAGTAGACCTGGCCGATCCTCAATATTTTCTGACGAAGAGGAAGCTGCGTTTGCTGACTGTATATTAGGTTTCAGCGAATTTGGTTTTCCATTAGATTCCCTGGACTTGAGAATGATTGTCTAATCTTTCCTACCTCGAACCGGTAGAAATGTAGCACAATTTAAAAACAATTTCCTAGTAATATAAAACGTAGTAGGGCTGGTATTAATACGCAATCGTTGACAGAATATCTTTCAAATTTGAGCGAAGTTGTGAAAGATGCTCCGCCAGAGCATATCTGGAACTGCGATGAATCTAACCTCACAGACAATCCTGGCCAAGGGTAATAACTAAACGCGGCTGCAAATATCCAGAAAAAATTCGCAATTCGTCAGAAAGTAGTATTTCACTCATGTATGCTGGTAGAGCTGCTGGAGAAATCATACCACCATACGTGGTCTATCGATCATCTTGCATGTGGAAGACTTGGACGGAGATTGGCCCCAAAGGAGCTCGTTATAGCAATACTAGTAGTGGGTGGTTGGATGCTCATAGTTTTACAGATTGGTTCGAAAGCCTAATGCTGCCAAAGTTTAAAAAACTGCAAGGAAAAAAATTTACTTAAGATAACTCATCTTCGCACATATCAGTGCATGCGTGAAATCTATGTAGAGACAATGATTCATTTATATGTCTGTCGCCAAATAGCACCCATCGGACCCAACCACTTGATTGATGTGGCTTTCTTTCACGCAATGAAAGTTGCGTAGCGGAAGATATTGTCGGAGTGGAAGGAAACGTCAGAAGCTACCAAAAGTGCCGTGTTTCAAAAGTAACATTTTCCGATCTTTCTGAATAAACTTGTGATTTCCGTAGAACCAAATACTGCTGGAAATTTAAGGTCGGGCTTAAAAAATGCGATATTTAGAAAATGAACGTAGCTCCAGGTAAGAGCATAGGTCCTAAACAATCAACAAATTCAAACTGATGAAGAACAACAGCCAAATTAGAAGAAGCGTAGGAAATTAACAAATGTAATTGGTGACTCGTCTGCTGATGAAATATCTCTCAGGGATTCATCTGATGAAGATGATGAAGAAACCTTTTTTGGAAGCATGGCAAGAGAATCCCAAGAAGATGACGAAATAATCGCTATCTGTTCTGGAGAAAAGTCCTTCTACAGTTGTCTGATGTCAGAGAAATAGGTAAATATGTTATTTTCACATATGAAGAAGAGCTGTTTCCAGGCCGAATAGTAACACATTATGATGATGATGGGGCTGTAATTAAGGCCATGCAAAAGTCACTCAAGTCTTGGAAATGGTCTGAAAAGCCGGACATACTTCACTATTCATGGGAGGATATTTATTGGTGGAATCACAGAGCCAAAAAAAATATCAACACGAGGATATTTTACTGTTCCGGAACTGAACAAAATGTGGACTGTATAGTTTCAAGTTGTATTGGGTACCTATATTTAATAAGTATTTAATCCATTTTAGTTGATATATCCTACTTATAGTTATTGGAGTTTATTTACGTATGTTACCTCTCATTTTTTATTAGCTTATATGTATTAACTTTGTAATAAATCAATGTATTACCGCCTAAACTACCTATAATTTTGGTTTGAACATCTCTTTGGCGTGTATTTTAGCTCAACATGTTCTTACTTTGCACCTATGTATATGTGATTTGAAGCTAAAAATCTCATAATTTCTCTGGTGTAAAGTATCCTACCCATATGATGATACTTTGCCCCAAAATTAATCATTAACAAATAAATTTTGTATTGCATTTTATGTCAAATTACAGCTCTAGTGTTATTGTTCTATAAGTTCACTAAATATAAATAGTTTCGTAAAACGGAAAAGTGGTTTTCACGAAGATTTTGTGTAAATAAATGGAGCAAAGTAACCTCGTTTTACGGTAGTTGATGCGTATTGAAGATCCCTGGCACCCGCAAGCCTAGATTTCGCCCATTAAATAAATAAATAAAATAAGTTTAAATTTAAATTTAATACCAGAAGCTGTTTATTTGAGAGTTAAATATGAATTTGAAAATTTAGTGTCTTTTTCTAAGAAAAAACGACTTTGAAAAATTACAATAAAAACACGGTTCAATAAATTAAGTTTATATTTTCAGATTTCACATAATTAACTTACCAAAGTCAATATATTCGCACTTTATTTTTAACGTTAAACCGTCAAATATAAATGGATTTCTATCTGCTCCTTTTATGATAAGTTAATATAAAACGTCAAATTCTGCTTAGGGGAAAAATTATGTTACATTCGCGTGCATCAATATTTGACTTGCCAGACAATCTATACGGCCATTATTCCCAGGCGCTTTTGTATTTCACGACTGGTATGGAAATAAAGGCCTTTGAGGTCTACCCGATTTTGAATAATATCAATAAATCGTATAGCAACCTCATCATTACAAAAACAAATTCTGAAGCGCTAGCGTTCACGTGCGCTCAGCGATTTTCAGGGCATCAACGGAAAAGCCCATACAGAAATTTAAATTTCAAATCAGTTAATGATGTTGAAATTAATTTCCTTCTCTTTTTCTCTCTCCGAGTGGAAAATGTGGGAATTATGCAAGAATGGGCGAATTCACTTGAATGGGTCGTGCCTGTTTTGGTCTGAACGATGAATGTCAGGTGAAGATTAAAGACAGGGGCCCTTAATAAACGTCTGGTCTTGTGAAAAATTACACGAGGATACCCTACCTATGTAAATCACCCTAATATAACGTTGAAGGCCCTTCGGTTAGAAAGGCACGAAATTCCTTTATAAAATGTGGACGTTATCGATCGAATTTGCAATGACTCGTAAACGCTGATTTGTGATTTTATGTACATGTCGTGTATGTAATCAAGTAAATGTATGATTAATTAAAATGATAACGTGATTGTTTCACAACAAAATTATGGCCTTATTCTCACGAAAGTTTAATAAAAATTACTTGTCAGATTTTTTAAACATTTTCTATAGCTTTTGGTTTAAGTGCTGCAGTCTATTTTATTAAGTAGATTAAATGAACTGCTGATCCGTTATACTACCTCCATAAGGTTTAATTTTGCAAGAACCTCGATGATTGTTTGCACAGGCCGAACCTTACGATCTTTTGAATATTAAACCCATTAACACAACAAAATATGTGATTAAGTTTTTATTTTAATTTAGGTGGCTAATGGACGTGGTACAGTACATGGCAAAAGTGTTACAGAAAATATAAGAAACTAACAATAAAACTTCAATAAAACGCAAAATATGAGAATTTAAATTGTCGAATAAAATTGATTTGTTGAACTGATGTCTGGCCCTGAAAAATGAACTATTCTTTTGCTATCCGTATTGTCGGCGTTTGCGGTTGATGTGGAAAGGAATATTGTGAATATTTTGAAATTCTCAGTTGTGCCAATACACTAATTTTAAGCGGTTAAACGATCAAAACTACATAGAAATGGATTTCAAATTTGTTTTTAATGAATCTGGTTGCATTTAGACCATTTTCTATATCTAATAGTAATATTTTTCTGCTACAGAAAATCAAATCTGCTAGAAACTACATCTTTAAATAATCGTTTCTTACACAAAAATGTAATTCGGTCAAGTGATGGCTATATGTAATATAATATTAACCCTCAAATGTAATACCTATATTATGTTACACTAATACACCCACTGATTCTGCAGCTAGTGAATGAACAAAATAGGACAAAACAAGAAAAACTTACTTAGTTGAATGATATCCATTTAGTCTTAATGTTGGCATTACTACATCTAACTACTTCAAATTTAACTATATATATTCACTGTTGTTTCATCGAAAATGTTGCAATAAACATATAGGAATCCCTTGAAGGCTTAAATTATTCCATTGTATAGCCAAAGTCGATCTTTTACGCAGTTCAGAATCAACAGGGAATCTAACATCATAAATACACATTTACTTTTATTTCACTTCTCTAAATTATAAACAAATAAAGAAGTATTGCTAAAGTCTGCGCTTGGCTGTAGAAGAATATAAACGAAGTATTAAAAGATCTTTGGATTCAAATAAATTGTATAAGTAATGACCACCACAATCAATTTTACTGTATGGACTGTTTGTAAATAAAAATGGGCGAAATCGCCGTACACATGTTTATATTCATATATTCATTTTAGCTCATTTCAGCATATGCAGTTCACTTGTTTTTACCATGCACAAGTCTAAAGGCTTGCTTGATAAAATTAAGCTTCTTCAAAGTAATATTCTGCATCTGGAAAATTCGGATAAAATTGCTTCCAATCTTAATTATTATAGTGACAACTTGAATAACAATAAATCAACGAAAAATTTCAAAACAAACATCTGGTACACATTATTGCTAAGCCGATTTTCAGAACTAATTAACAAAAATCCTCAGTTCACCAAAGCTGAAGTTACAACTGTTATATTATAAGCTCAGGATAAGAAGAAAATAATGAATGACATAATAGTATCGCAAATTGTGATAATAATACTTCTGTCGTAACTATAAACTTTAAAAAAATACTTTGTAACAGAGAATAAGTTACAAAAACCGTAAACAAAATAAATAACGTTGTAAAATTAATAGAAGAAGTTCGAGATCTGATCAAAAAATATCCAGAATGGTTTTATAACTTTGTAATGACTGGACACAAAATAGACACAAAAATGCCCAAAGTTCGGAATAATTCGCATGGAGCTGAATTTTTGTGTGGACCTTCATATTACAGTTCTAAATGAAATGTCAAAAGTCCCCATCGATCCGAGTGCTGCTAAAAATTTTACGTGGGGTCAAACGTCATAAATGAGAATATCTCGTTACCTAACGGTTCATTTTATTGTAAAAAATAGTTAATAGGGAATTTGTAGCTCATACAATTTTCCACAAAAAATGTTCAATTACTTTTTTTCATGAGAGTGGCCATTATCGAGATATTGCGATATTAAGAATTGAAACTGTCATCTTTTTGAAGGAATGCATTCCTTTCCACACCACCTTCGTGATAGAGTACTCGGCGCGTTTTTTCTTATAATGTGGTAAATAATAAAGAATTTAGCGGAACAAAGAAGTCCTACTTGGTTGATTTAGATTTTATTTTATTTTACATTTTAAATAAGTTTACTCGCTGAACTCGATGAACAAGTAAAACACAATTAAAACTAACATGAACAGGAACAGCAACAAGAACAGGAACATTCGCAAGAACGGGAACAACGGAATTATTAATATTTTGCTAGATCAATTAAAAAGCAACAAAGTCAAATCACTGAAGCAGAAATTTGACGTTTCAGATTTATAAACAAAATTACTTCGGCCCATTCTCATGAATGGGTTGATTTATCTTTAGGTAACTCAGAAAAATTCTTTGTGGTTGCATTTTGCTGAATATTTCCACTTCTATTGATGGTAGAGACCTCCGGTTTTTTGCATTCTCTTCGTCTTTAATTTTTTCATAACGTAATAATAAAATTATTGTGCCTTTATATTTAAAATTTTTGAGATACTTGCAATTGAAAGCAAGTTTCCACTAAAATGCTCCGAGAATTTTAGAAAAAAAGTTGAAAAAAAATTTTCAAAGAATATTTTTAGAAGACAAGATTTATAACTTTAGGAAAACACCGAGTGTTTTGAAAAAGAAAAATTCAAACCAAAGATATAACTATTTTTAACCTTGGAGGTTATGTCTTCGCCCTGCAGTCTATCGTCAAAATTAATTAAAACTTAAAAGAATCCATTTTATGTAAAATTAGACGTTCTTTTGATCTAGACATATTCTAATAGACCTTCATTTAGAAATTTTTCGAAAAAAGTGCGATTTAATGATGCCGCCCCTCGATTGCGCCGCCCGCTGAAAGAATCGGGGGCTAAAAATATTTTTAATGGATTTCCTAGGTTCAAGTTTATTCACGAATTTTTTTTTCCATTAACATACGTCAACTACTTTCCGAGATATAGTCGGCGGCCCCGCTTAAGGACTCACCCTGTATTAGAAGCAGCAGATGAAGCACCTAGAAAAAGAAAAACCAATAAAAATAAAACTAAAACAAGAACACCATGGTTTGACGAAGAAGTTAAGGTGCTAGCAAAAGAAGTATAAAAACAATCAAACACCTATTGAATATGCTAAGTATGTACAAATAAGAAATAGGGTTCACCAGGAAATACATAAAATAAAGCAGTCATATTGGGAAAAATTCACAAAAGACATACAATATGATCTATATGGAACACAGAAAAATGTTTGGAAGATTTTACAAAACCAAAAACGGGTAATATTCCACAATCTTAAAATAAAATTCAAAAATTTTTTGTCCATCACACCTATTGTAACATCTATCCTGGGACACACCGTATATGTATAAATTACTTAATAAAGTATTAGAAGAAAAAAAAATACCTTCAGAATGGAAAAGAAGTTTTACTATCCCTATATTTAAAAAAGGAAATAAAAAGTTAGCAGAAAACTATCGGGGGATCACACTATTAAACTCAATCCTGAAACTACTTACATCGCTAGTTAAGAACCACATACAAGAAACCATAATCATAGAGGAGGAATAACAAGGCTTCAGAAAAAACAGAAACACACTCGCCGCGATATTTATTCTCCGTCAGATGGTCGAAAAATCAATAGAATATGACAACCCTATGTATCTCTGTTTTATGCACCCGAAAGCAGCATTCGAACGAGTCCGAAAAGCAGATATAATTAACATCCTTCACGAAGAAAAATATCGAAACAAATAATAGACATTATAAAGGACATCAATACAAACACAGCTACTGAGGTAGCAACAAATAAAAGCTACACAAATGCCATAAATATAAACACAGGAATACGACAAGGAGGCTCGGTGCGAAACAAAGCAGAATACAGAATGGGAAATAAAAACATAAACATAATATGTTTCGCGGACGATGCTGTTTTAATATCTAACCGCGAAGACAATCTCCAACGATTATTACACCAATTTAACTTAACAAGTACTTAACAGTACAACATGCAAATATCAACAACAAAATCTAAGGCAATTGTTATATCAAAAGACCCTATCCGATGTAAACTGGAAATAGAAGGTGCAATAATCGAACAGGTAATGAGCTTTAAATATTTAGGAGTGGATGTTAGTAGTAACAGAGGCTTGATCACCGAAGTCCAACGACAATCAATAAAAGCAGCGCAAATAGCAGGATGTCTGAGGAACATAATCTGGAACAATAAATACATGAGAACAGAAAGCAAGGTAAAAATCTACAAAACAATGGTTAGACCAGTGTTAACGTACGCGACAGAGACAAGGGCCGAGACAAAAAGAACGAAACAAAGAATGAGAATTACAGAAATGAGAGTACTACGATCGATATTAGACCAAAAACTACAAGATAGACAAACCAACAGCAGCATTAGAGAAAGATGCAAAATACGAGACGTAGTAAGATGGACCAAGAAAAGAAAAAAGAAATGGAATTGCTATGTAGACCGAATGGATCAAGGAAGACTAGCTCAAATTTGTAAATTAGAACGACCGGAGGGAAAGCGCCACCAGGACGACCGCCCAAGAGATGGGCACAGAGCTGGTTCTCATCGTCAACTGAGTAGAAAGGCCAAGCAAACAGGAAGAAAATTCGTAGCTTAACGTAGAAGAAGAGAAGAGTATAAAAAGGAAAATCAAACTGAACTTATGAGGTGATCAATCTAATTTAAAGACAGAAACAGAGACCGGGTCTTGATGTGCCAAGGTTTAGGAGACTTCTGAAAGTCTGTCCTCTTTCTTTCCTATTTCCCTTTAACAGCAGATTCATGAAACATAAAAAGATAACACCATGGCTAACAGAATATGACAGGCAGAATAGCAGCTTTAACACTAAATATATTAACTAAACATGGGCCAAATGCATCCCATGCTATGCACCAACAGTGATGCACGCTGAGAAAAAAATATAAATGGTTTATGAAGACTTATGAACAATTATGAACAAAAACTAGAACAAAAATACGTATGTAATCGTCATGGGAAATTTCAATGCCCAATTGGAGAATAAGAAGACGAAACAGAAAAGGATTAAGAAACTTTAGCTTTGATAACAAAAAAGACGAAAAAGCATCAAAATCAATTAAATGCCATGAACTCAGTGTTTAGTGAGAAAATACACAGATAGTGAACATGCGTAATTTCAATTAGAAATACGAAAAACGAGTTCAGCTATATCAGATCCGATAGAAGGTAGATGATACGATAACAAATTTAATCATGGCTGGTCTGATTTTTGTGAATAAAATGCAAATTATTGATTGCAGCTTTTAAGTTATTCTATTAAACAAGCAACAAATTCAAGTAAAGTAGTATCAAATTAAGCGCATTTTTTTGGTTTTCTATTGATACCACTATCAATCCGATCAACTCAAACGGCAAGCAGGAATCTGCATAAAATTAAATACGATTTCCCATGCTATTTCCCTTAAGTAAAACACTCGGTATAATACTGTTTTTGGATTCCCGAGCATAGAATGTAGCTTTTGATACTTATAGATAAGAAATAAAGTGCGTATTTTTCGTCCTAAGGCTGGCTTTACAGACCAAATGTATTAATAAAACCGCAATAATTGTTAAGGGCCCCTGACACGCTCGTGATTCGTTCCAATTTTACCCGTACCGTCTAATAACGCACGGGTAAAACAGAATGTGTATGCGCAATTCACGCGTGAAAAATTGAAACGAGCACGGCACGAGCAAAATCCAAAATAATTTGATTTTCACTGTGTCACGTCACACCGTTCGGGTAAAATTGAGTAAAAACCGAACGTGTATTTGTATGACCAGGTGTCCACTGTTCTTGCAGACTGCAGACCAATTCTGATTGATAAGCGTATTTGTGAGGTTGCATTTAATTTATACAAGTTAAATAACTGCGAACGGACACGTTTCCTCCTTTGGAGCAATAATATAGCAATACTAACAGCACAAATTTTGTGTTTTAGCTTCATCTTGTATTTGGCATACTAGCTGTACAACAAGCCTGTTCATTCAAAATTGTACCTTAACATCGAATAAAACAACGAACGTGTAAATGCGCCTTTCCCGTTCGAGTAAAATCGTCCGTTTCAATCCTGAGCGGGTAAAATTGGAACGAAGCACGAGCGTGTCAGGGGCCCTTTAACGCTCGCCATCTTAATTGTTACTTTTTTTAATCAGCCCTATCATGACATACTTGTAAATGTCATTTAATGTCACAAATCGACAATTTAAAATAATGAAAATGTAATAATTTGAGGCTTTTCTTTGTACTAAAAGTTTTCTATGTATTCAGACGCAACATGCTGTGTGGGTCCTCAGAGTATTCACGCCATCGGTCAAAAACAGCTTGGTTACGCCTGCGATACATAAATAACTATTTAGATAAAAAAATTAGGATCCATAACGTTTTTGGGGCAACTCAAAATTATGACAAAGCAAGTCAAAATTAAAATCTTTAGCAATAGTATCGAACTAAATGCTTAAAACCTTTTAGTTGAAAAAGTAAACAAATTCAGTTCATTAAAAGTAAAATGAAGCATTTTTTGTTATGAATGGTAAACAACAAAACATCAGTCTGTTGTTCGCTTATCAGCTGAAGAGAATCAGTTTTCATTGATTCTGAAAACCGCTAACTCTTAAATAGTTGCTAAATTCTGGAATAAAATAATATTCTGTGGTGATTATGTTATGTAAACTATAAAAAATTTATATCGTAAAGATAATTCAAACTTTATCACGTTAAATTAAAGACGATATAGGTTGCCATTTAAAAAAAGTTATTATTTATTCAAGAATGCTTTAAACTTAAGTAAAGTACAAACTAAAGTGTTTTTTAGTAACAAAATTGATCCATTCGGGGACTTTTTCCAAAAATCAGTATTTAAAAACGAGAAAAACGAAAAATGAAAAAGGGCCAAGAAGACAATTTACAAATAAATTTTCGCTTCGAATCACAATTATTACTTAAATGTTCGATACAAATATAAATCGTCTTCCAGGTGGTAATAAAAATAGGTCACAGAAGTTTTATCATACAATCGAGTCCTGTGAATTAAAACAAAAGGTTCAAGAGACTACAAGAATATGTTATAAGTCATTGCTTGATCCCATCCTTTGTAAATAATGATGACCAAGTAAAATGTGTTAAAATATATCTACATGACATCGCTGACCATCGGTTGGTTATCTGCCAACTGACAGTTATCAACCCCTACCTGTGGCACTAAATATTATAACTAAATATTTACAAAAATTAAAATTATTAACTTGTATACAATTAAGTAAGGATGAGATAGGGGATTTAAAGGATCAAGGGTTGTGGACATGGTTTGCTTCGGAAAGGAGGAGTGAGGGATAAAACTAAGAGCTCGCGTGCGCAGGGTTGCTGGGTCAATGAAATCTCCGCTGGGATCGTGAAAGTGTACCTACCCACTATCGTTACCAACTCCTGGATTTGACAAAAAACGAAGTGTATGGCTAATCACGTAGCAAGACTAAAGTAGAGTTTTGTTTGCTGATGAAAGATGGAACGCTGTACTACAACAGTGGAGACCACATCTGGGTAAAAGGAGTCGTGGAAGACCTCAAATGAGATGGAGTGACGACCTGGAAAAGGTGGCTGGCTTCGGATGGATCAGAACTGCTCAAAATCGTAAACGTTTACAAGAATTGGATTGATTGGAATTCAAGGATGGACGACGGAGGGCTAACGAAGAGGAAGAAGAATGCAATTAGGTGGAATGGTATATTTGAAATCTGTGATGTAGATGAAGAAGTTAAATTTTTAAATTATCATGTTAATGCGCTATTCGATAAACATGCATCTCTTAAAGCTGTTGAATTAAGTAAACCTCGTTGCAATTGGTCAAAAAATGCTGTTAAACATTTAATACAAGTATGAGATTTGGCTCACCAACAATTTAGGTAAAGTAAACAAAGTTCTGCCCTACTCACGTGTATTTGTTTACTTCCACTGACTCGACTCTGTGAATCTGGATAGTTCTTTGATCTAATTTTATTATAAGGTTACGTTAGTGTACGTGAGTCACTGATGAAATATGCAATATGGGTTGCAGATTTTACCGACTCGACTCGGTAAATACAGTATAATTCTAATTTTATCATATTTAGTGAAGGTCAAACAAACAATTCTAATCTTAATTGTAGAAAATAAAATATACTGGAAACAATGAGGACCAATCATCTGGGTCATATGATACTCAGGATGGCCGAACTGTGGGAATTTTAGCAGACGACCGATGTTCAGGTCGGGGTCCAACGTGCATCGGGTAAGTCAGCGCAGTAAGTCGGGTGCTCGAGCAGTACGACAACCACAGCAGACGTGCGAGGCAGTTTTAAAAATACTAAAGAAAGAAATGTAATTTAATTAAAATAAAGAAGTGGTGTAAATGCTCTGTTTAGCTTTCCTAGAATTCCACATCGTGTATAAACATTGCGTAAACAAAACCTTATCTTTAAACAAAAATGGAACAACCCTTTTCCTTTGTTGCTTCGATTATTTATACTGCCACCCCTGAAGCCTTTAAACAATTTAGTATAAGAAAATGTAAGAATCTGCTGGTAATCTTCTTGACACACATTTGCTAAAGACTCTGGAGTTTGTATAATTGCATTTATAATATTTCATTTGCAAGTTAATTAAATTTCTGTAATGAAAACATTAAGTGCAAGAACAGGTTGTAGCTGAACTTCACTAAATATAGTGTATATTATTATTATTTCAAGGTCGAATACCGGATCGTAAACACATTTCTGGTTTAGCAGAACACACTGCGAAATTATCATTTTTATTGGAATATCTTCATTTTCATAAGAAAATTTCAAGATTTGGGATTTATTCAGAAAAGCTTAGTTCAACGTGAAAAATGGAGTTGGTAAGTTGCAATTAAAATGAATTTGTATTAGTAAACTTGGGTGTCTATCTACACTTTTATATGAAGTTATGAATTTGCCTTTCAGTCAGTTAATTTCAATAACTGATTCTCCTCATCTTTACCAAAAAACTGCACAACGAATTACTTTAAGATGCTTTCAGACAACAAAATAATATAATCAAGTATTAACATTTATCACCAATTATTTACGCCAGCAAGGCAACAATCCCAAGCAAAACCTAAACGTTTGCTCGCCTGGAAACACCAAAATCATCTTATTCCTCCTGGAACGACGAGATCTTGTTAGTGAACTCCGAGAAATCTGTCACCCAAGTAAGTACAAGGAAGAGGTCAGAACACATAAATGAATTTCCAACCCTACTGGTGATACTTCAGCAATCAATCAAACCCGTTTGGGGAATAACTTGTTAGTACCGCTTATGGCGCTTATTATAATACGGGATCGATACCTTTAGTAATTTGCATGAACGACGTCACTTGCATAACTATGAAATTTGATTTAGACAATTTCCTTCAAGCCATTATTAAATTAACCAGTTGTTATGCAATTAACATAGATTTATGGATAATCGCCAAGTTAAAGTAATTTAAAATATAAACGGCGTGAATTTGGTAAATTTCAGAATTAGTTTGGTATCTTTATATGTAAATACTTCACTAACAGCTTTACTAAAGCTGATGATTTCAGTCACTGCTGAAGTCTAAGCTTAGACCTTCATGTTATGATAGTAAATATTATTAAAGCTCAGGAAATTTCCTTCTGAGCGTTAAATATAGTTGGGTTGGATCCAAATAACTTTATTTATTCATTTCTTAAGTCAATTCCTTCTTTATTTTTCTTTTTTTATATCTCGTTATGCAAAGAAATGCTTACACATAAGTAAATTTAAAAATCGCGCGGCGACTCCGCCAAATGTTTGCCTATTTACTTTAAGTTCATTAAAATCATGAAACTTGGACCCTTTCCGCCATAATTCTTAGTCCAACTCGTTGTTTTTCTTGTTTTTATTTCTCACTATACGAAAAAACATATATATTTTAAATACGCATAAAATATGTTAGATTGTTAAACCGTAAATCTGAAAATCCACCAATTTTACGAGTATTTACTAAATGACAGTCTGACAAACTGCAAATCATATTATTATGCTAAGAAAGTGGACAAAATCCGCAACGAGTGCCACTCACACATACTAAAGTTCCATCAAGACTACCTCTCCTTTTTATAATTTTGACTTTTGCTGTATTACTTCCATGGTTTGGATTCCGTTTGTTTTACGTTTTTAAAAAGCTAAAATAAAACGGTCATGGCGTTTTGGAAATAATCAATTGTAACATCACAACACAAACCTTAGTTTCTGAATTTTTAGCTCAATATAATATTACCTTTCAAGCCAAATTAAAGTAATACCATTGAACAAGTGTATCAATACCTAGTTTGTAAAATAAAACGCCAAGACTCTGTGCAAAAGTGATTTAAAAAAATAATTCTTATTTTAATGAAAAGCTGGAGCCAAACTATAACAAAAATTCTAATCTAAAATATTTGTGGCAGACTTTGAAGTTGAGTGTCTGGCTTTCGTTTTAACTTTAAAAATATGCACCTTAAACACATGAACTCTTAAATCGCACGACAGACTAAAAGAACTGGCAATGCATTAGAAAAAATTAGCTGGGTTGTAGTAGGCTTGCCAGAAGACGAAGGGAAAGAGAAGAAATTACGCAATTAACATCAGGGCATACATTATATTATAACCTAAAAAAAGGTTATGCAGGAGTGGGATTTCGAATAAAGAAAAAAAGAAAACATTGTAAAAATACTCGGATAAGATCGCGGTTTTAAAAATTCGAATTAGTAACAGAAATATAAAGACCATAATACTAATTTATGCCCCTACTGAAGCAAGCACAAAGGAAGAACTTCGATTATTCTACGAAATCCTTGAGCAAACTTTAGCAACAGAAAAGGAAAGAAATACCCTAGGAATAGCAGATTTTAACAGCAAAGTAGGAAAACCAATTCAAAATGACGGAAGTATGACTGTAAACTATGGATATGGAAGCAGGAATGACAGAGGAAAAACATTGATTAGCTTTGCCTTTCAACACCAACTGTAGATCAGCAACACTTTCTTCAAAGCACGCAGCGGAAAGAAACATGGACGGCTCCCAATGGGCATAAAAGCGAAATAGGCTTTATTCTTACAAGTAATATACAAACAATAAAGAAAACAGAAGTTATTAATCAACTCAAATTTAATAAATAATATAAAAAATCATCGATTAGTAAGAGCACCGATAACGGTGGATAAATAGAAGGATAGAGTCGAGTGGATGAATAACAAAACACAAAAGCTGGCACAGATAAATCCGAAAGTGTTTAGACAGAACTTGCATACGATAATAGAAGAAAATTCAAATTCAAAATGGAACTTAGAGGAAGAATATAATGATAAAATAGAGGCACTACTTACAATAGCAGGAAAAGAGGCAAGGATAGAAAAAATTAAAAATGAGAAAAATTTTTCAAGGAAAACAATCAAACTGATAAAAAAAAATGCCAGCACTCCAATAAAACCAAAATACGAGAATGGAGCATACTAATTCGAATAACGAAACGAGAAATAAGAAAGGATTTAAGAAGAGCAGATACACACAAAATTAAAGAGATTTTAGAGGATACAGGTTCAATAAAAAAGATAAACCGAGAACTGTTAGGAAACAAAAAATTGGTACTGGGACTGACAGATGAAAAAGTCAAAAAATATTCAAAATTCTACGAAAAATTGTATTTGTGTAACAAAACAAACGCTCAAGAGTGGAACGATACAAACACGTACGCAGAAATTAGTAAAACGGAAATTACGAAAGCAATCCAACAATTGAAAAAACAAAAAGACACCAGGGGATGATGAAATCACCAACGAACAATTGAAAAACGTTACACCCGAAGTGCTTGTCCTTATAAGGAACTTATTCAACAAAATACTACTGACAGAAATTATCCCAGAATAGTCGAAAAGAACTACAGTAATAAATACTACTACATAAGAAAGACAGAAAAGACTTAATTAATAACTACCGTCCAATTAGTACTACAAACCACATATAAATTATTTTCAGCAATATTAAAAGGAATAATAGATCATAATAAACCTAGAGAACAAGCAGGATTTAGAGCAGGGTATTCCACGATGAACCATTTACAAGTGTTAAATCAACTGATGGAAAAATTTAATGAATTTAAAAAAACAGTTCGTATGGCTTTTATCGATTTTAATAAAGCGTTCAAATCAATGGAACACAAACCAATGTTCAACGCCATTAAACAGCTAGTAGTACCATACAAGTACCTGAGAATCCTGGAAGAAATTTATAAAGACAGAAAAGCAAGAAAGAAAGAGTAGAGAATTTCAGCTACAAATGGCTATAAGACAGGGAGACCCATTTTTATTTTTTATTGTAACACAAGTGGTGCAGAAATTAAATTGGGATAACTTGTATGAATGAGTGTACGAATTAATCAACATAGACTGAACAACCTGAGATCTGCAGACGATGTGGTTTTGCTTGTTGAAAGCTGAAAGTAAGAACACTTAAAAAAATGATATTTGTACTGAACAAATAATGTAATAAAATAGGATTAATGATAAACTTAAAAAAAACTAACCTACGCACCAACAGAAATGTGGAAAATAGTTATAAGGATTGAAGGAAAGGAGATCAAATATCAAGAAGACGTGATCTATCTTGGCTAATTATTGTCATTTAAAAAAAGAACAGATAAAGAAATCCAACGTGGAAGAAGTATCGGTATTTAAAAATATTTTTAAGGAAAACTACTAAAGCTCAGGTGTTTAATAAATGTATTATACCGGTTCCAAGTTATTGTGCACAAACATGGCCGCTAAATAAAAGTCAAACAAAAAAACTAAAAATTACGCAAACAAAAATGGAACGATCAATCAATTCCAAACATTAAGATATTAGATGAAGCAAAAGTAATTGATATACCGGACGTGGGACGGGTACCTAGAACGTATTAAACATAATAGATGGACAGTAATAATAACAAAGTGGAATCCAGGGGATGGTGGTTGAAAAAGGAAATGACCAAAAGTCAGATGGATAGAAGACATACAAAAAGCAACAGGAAAAACTGGTGGCAAACAGCAGAAAACAGAGAAAGATGGCATCGTTTTGGGAGAGGCCATTGCCCAATTTTGGGATTTTCAAGGCTGATAATAATAATAATAATAATAATAATAATAATAATAATAATAATAATAATAAAAATAAAAAAATTTGAACTGTTCCTATTTTAAACCCACGTAAAATTTTTTATATTTAATGTAATTGTTTTGCTTTTTGCCTTTGCTTATAATACATGGAGCTATTTTTGAGCTGAAGACAAAAGTTTTAATCATCAGAAAAACTAAAACAATTGGGAATTCCATGAACCCACAAACTAATCTTTAAAAATTCTGTAATTTTAGATTGGCATTTGTACTTAAGCTTATGCAGGCAAGAATACACCTGTGTTCTTATGTACGCCTGGTATAGATTGTATCGCTGTATCTGCTAAGACAAGTATGTGTTTTGTTTTCTTTTTAATATTTTTAAGCGAATTCTGCTGAAATTCAAGGTAGGTTTCACATATTTTAAATCGATCGAATGAATGTTAGGCGTATCCCGATATCTCATGGCCCACGACATGCACGTCGAATTTGTGAAAGAGTGAGATGGAAGTCTAATAGTGAAACCTAAAAATATGCGGCACTCAGGAAAAAGCGCGTGGAATTTGAAATTGTTATCCTTATGAAATTGAAAATAAATACATTTATTAGCTGCCACCTATACTCGTATTGCAAGTTTCTCAGCTTATTATAACATAAAGATAGGTTTTAACGGTTTTAACTAATAATATTTTTTCATATTTTGACTTTTACAGAACGAATTTTTTGAGGTTGAGTAATAGGTGCGTTTTCTCTTTCTGTACTGAGGGCCATGAAATATCGGGATGTGTCTACATTATGGATGAAATAGATCTGTAAACTCCATTTTCATGATTTTTAGGAATACAATAATATTTCGCAAAAATCTTAGAAAGCCTAAATATAAATTATAATTAATTATAATTATATTTCTGTGTTGAGCACTTTTCTAAGGTTTTGTGCTGAAACAGTGTTAATGTTCAAACTTTTAAATAATTTTCCAAGTAACGTTGTAGTGAAATTTCATCCACATCTTACTGAAAATTCAATGTTGCGATTTTAATCCCGGTATCTAATATAGCTTTTTTTAGTGACATCAAACTTCTTTCTCAAATCCGAATTCAAATTTCAAACTGTGAATTCGAGTTTCAATTCGAAATTTCAAAGTTGAGTTTAAATCTTTAATACGAAATTAAAAAGACTTAAAGCAACAACCATGTACCTAACTCAAAAAAAAAAAACGATTTTGAGCTATACAGGGTGTTTACGGTCTTCTCTGTATCCTTTTAACAGGCGATAGTACAGGTCAAAAGGAGTCGATAAACCTTAAAACACCTTAGTTAGTAATAGTTGTCTAATAAGAGAGATAATAATTCTGCTAGTTTTTACATTAAACGGTTAATTAATTTAAAAATCTAGTAATCTACTACTCCCTTAGAACTTAAGGGAAAAATGTATAGTTCACCTCAAATGGCGCCACCGATGTTTCTAATTGCGTCTTTTGGCCAAATAAAGTGGTAAGGCCATAATATGTAATATTTAATTTAGCTGGCCTTGACTTTACCTTATACAGTGTGTCCCAGATCGAGTGGGATTGCATGGGTAACTTTCTTATTATTGAAGATGGAGATTTGGTTAAATTGGCAATGTTTTGCAGTTTTAAATGCTGATTTAAAATCTGTTTGAAAAAGTTCAAAATGTCGATCCCGTCAGAAGTTATTTAAAGAAAACTGAAAACTGTCATTTTCTTGTATGTAAAATATCTTCGTAAGTATAAGAGATATGAAAAAAAGTTTCATATGAAAGTCACTGTTTTCGATAAGATAAATTTAAAACTGATGTCGAACAAAAATTCAAGATGGCTGCTTTTGAGGTACTCGTATCAATTTCCTTAAGTTAAATGGACGCCATATTGGATTTTTTGGTTACTGAATAGAATTTTTTATTCTCTTTTCAACGATGTAAGATAACGTATGATTGAATAAAAAATACCAGTAAAATTAATTGTTTTTACATTTTAATCAAGTAGGCTTACATGGATCCAAACAAAATTAGGTGAAATTTATTTTAGAAAACATTTTTATGTAATTCCTATAATTCAGTACTAAGTACTAAGTACTTAAACCACAAAAAACATCGTTACATTACTTTTTAAATGTACAATCAAGTAGGTAAGTAGCTATGATGAAAAACAATAACAAAGTTTATCACAATCTGTCAAAAAGCAGGTACTTAAGCTAATTTTGTTTGGATCCATGTAAGCCTACTTGATTAAAATATAAAAACAATTAATTTTACTGGTACTTTTTATTCAATAATAAGTTATCTTACATCGTTGAAAAGAGAATAGAAAATTCTATTCAGTAACCAAAAAATCCAATATGGCGTCCATTTAACTTAAGGAAGTTGATACGAGTACCTCAAAAGCAGCCATCTTTAATTTTTGTTCGACATCAGTTTTAAATTGGTCTTATCGAAAACAGTGACTTTCATATAAAACTTTTTTTCATATCTCTTATACTTACGAAGATATTTGACATACAAGAAAATGACAGTTTTCAGTTTTCTTTAAATAACTTCTGACGGGATCGACATTTTGAACTTTTTCAAACAGATTTTAAATCAGCATATAAAACTGCAAAACATTGCCAATTTAACCAAATCTCCATCTTCAATAATAAGAAAGTTACCCATGCAATCCCACTCGATCTGGGACACCCTGTATATTTAAAATCTTCGTCAATAGATAGCGATTCCCATATGTTCACGATTCATTTCTTGTCAAAGGTCGTAAGTGCCACGTGGCGCATGGCAGTTAATGTGATAATATAGTCTGATAAAATTACAACAAGATCGTTCTGTGGCGACTCATACGGCTCGCACACAGCCGCCGTGACGCGGCTGGCACACAGCCGCCGTGAGGAGTTACAATAAAACAAAACATTATTAATTAATTCAAAAAGTCAAATTGATCGGTTGATATTATTGTGTAAGTTAAATTTAAATAAATAAAAGTTGATCTACACATTGGTGACCCTTAGACGTAAAATGCCGAATGAAGTGGAAGTTACCGGCAGTGACGATAGTACCGTTCAAGGACCAGACGCTAATTCGGTATGTCGAGTAAATGTTCGATTTCCACCCTTTTGGCAAGATGAACCCGCAGTTTGGTTTGCGCAAGTGGAGGCCCAGTTCGTGCTGGCGAATATTACAGCCGATTCTACCAAGTTCTACCACGTCATTGCACAGCTAGATCAAAAGTGTGCAGCTGAAGTAAAGGATGTAATGATTAATCCACCAGAGACCGGTAAATACCAAAAATTAAAGAGTGAGCTAATTCAAAGATTGTCCACATCGCAAGAGCATCGCACGAGGCAGCTGCTCATGTACGAGGAGATGGGAGACCGCAAACCAAGTCAATTTCTACGTCACCTTGAAACTTTAGGTGGAAATAAGGTACCAAGTGACTTAATGAGAACGATTTGGGCCAGTCGACTTCCAGCACACTTGCAGACTATAGTAGCGACACAGACCAACGTAGATTTAGACAAGATTGCAGAGCTAGCTGACAAAGTGAACGATGTCGTTCGACCACATCAACACGTAGCGGCTGCCACCACTTCACAAACGGATGAGACTGATCCGTTGACTGCGCGTATCGACGACCTAACCAAGCAAGTAGCAGCGTTGACAGCAAACTACAGATCCCGCTCACGTTCATCATCTCGCCAACGCGGCCAATTCAATAATTTTAATTCACAGAATCGACAAAAATCTGACATATGTTGGTACCATCGTCGTTTCGGGGATCGAGCTACTCGGTGTACGAAGCCATGCTCCTACAAGCCGGGAAACGATCTAAGCAGTCAATAGCAGCGGCCAGTGACTGCTCCAACATCCCGGGCCGCTTATTTGTCGTTGATCAATCTACAAAGCAGCAGTTTCTCGTCGATACCGGCTCAGATTTATGCGTTTATCCACGTTCTGCAATCCGGGAGCGTAGAACTAAAACCGATTATGAACTCTTTGCAGCCAATGGTACAATTATTTCTACCTATGGATGGATCGACCTTCACCTAAACTTAGGACTTCGGAGAGATTTTCATTGGCGTTTTGTTGTTGCCGAAGTAACAAAACCTATCATAGGTGTCGATTTGTTGTCTTTCTACAATCTGCTCGTCGATGTCCGCCACCGAAGGTTGATCGACGGAATAACATCGCTCACAACCCCTGCTACGATTGTATATACAAAAATTGGTCATATAAAGGCAGTTGCTGGGACTTCACCTTATCATGAGCTCCTAATGCAATATCCAGACATAACTCGGCCAGCTGGAACGCCAGACCGACCAGCACCTAAACATAACACTGTGCATCACATAAAAACTACTCCAGGTCCTCCGGTGTGCTGTCGCCCACGTCGACTAGCTCCCGATCGGCTACAGATAGCGAAGAAAGAATTTGATGCCATGTTGGAATGCGGAACTGCACGCAGATCCGACAGTTCTTGGTCTTCAGCATTACATCTGGTTCCCAAGAAAAATGATGGCTGGAGACCATGTGGGGATTACCGCGGTCTAAACTCACGCACTGTACCTGATGCGTATCCTGTACGACATATTGAGGATTTCGCCCAGCAATTGCACGGATGTTCATTTTTTTCGACTATAGATCTTGTCAAGGCATATAATCAAATTCCCGTACACCCTGATGACATACCCAAAACGGCCATCACTACACCGTTTGGGTTGTTTGAATTCCCTTATATGACCTTCGGTCTACGCAACGCTGCTCAAACCTTCCAACGATTCGTAGATGAAGTCCTTCGGGGATTAAATTTTTGTTACGGTTACATCGACGATATTCTGATTGCTTCAACTTCAGAATTAGAACATAAAGAACATCTACGTATATTATTTAATCGTCTACAACAATATGGAATTTTGATTAATACAGCCAAGTGTGTACTAGGAGCATCTGAAGTCAAATTTCTTGGGTACTCAGTCTCTGCTACGGGAACTCGACCGCTAACTGACAAGGTGGCAGCAATCTTGGAATTCGAAACGCCCAAGACAGTCAAGGAACTCAGGCGCTTTTTGGGTATGATCAACTTTTATCGTCGTTTTATACCTAATGCAGCAATTCATCAGACACCTTTACATAATTACTTGTCGGGGCCTAAAGTTAAAGGATCACACCAAATAATCTGGACGCCGTTACTAAATGAAGCATTTAATGCCTGTAAGTCTGCTCTGTCAACAGCAACTATGTTAGCACATCCCGACCCCGCCGCAGAACTAGCAATATTTACAGATGCATCAGACAATTCAATCGGAGCTGTACTACAACAGAAGAACAATGTTTTTTGGCAGCCGTTAGGATTCTTCTCCAGAAAACTAAGTGCACAGCAAAAGAAGTACAGTCCGTATGATAGAGAACTTCTTGCCATCTATGAGGCTATAAGATATTTCCGTCACATGATTGAGGCAAGAACATTTTGTATTTTTACAGATCACAAACCCTTGATCTCTGCTTTTAAGACTCGACAAGACAATTGTTCGCCGCGTCAGTTCAGATATCTGGATTTCGTGAGTCAATTTACTACAGACATACGCCACGTTACAGGATCAGAGAATGTTGTAGCTGACACGCTTTCAAGAACTGATGCCATCACCTCGCCTATAGACTACAAGTCTCTCTCAATTAATCAAGAGACAGATGAAGAACTACGAAACTTCCTAAAAAGTGGTACCTCTCTGAAACTCGCTAAAGTACTAATACCAGGTACGACTATCCCAGTTTATTGTGATATCTCTACTGCTACACCTCGTCCTTTCATAACCGTTAACTTTCGTAAACAAGTTTTCGAATCTTGTCACGACCTCAGTCACCCAGGAGCAAAAGCAACAGTTAAATTAGTTACTCAACGCTTCGTATGGCCCGGAATACGTAAAGACTGCTATAAATGGACTCAGTCATGTTTGTCATGCCAGCGTTCGAAAATTACTCGCCATGTATCCGCTCCCTACGGGAATTTCAAGTTACCATCTGCCCGCTTCAGTCACATCCATATTGACATTATCGGACCTATGCCTATTTCATGTGGCTATAGATATTGTCTTACAGCTATTGATCGATTTACGAGGTGGCCTGAGGCTATACCAATGCAGGACATTACAGCAGAAACCACAGCTAAAGCTTTATTATCTGGCTGGATTTCCCGTTTTGGCTGCCCACAAAAGATTACAACTGACCGAGGGCGACAATTTGAATCAGACCTTTTCAAACGATTAAGTTTGATTATGGGGGCTTCTCATCATCCAACTACAGCTTATCACCCCGCAGCTAATGGGCTCGTCGAACGCATCCACCGGCAATTGAAAGCAGCCATAATGTGTCACGCAGACCCGCAATGGACTGAAGTACTTCCACTTGTTTTATTAGGGATACGTGCTGCATGGAAAGAAGACATCCAGGCGTCTGCAGCAGAGCTGGTTTATGGTGAACCACTCCGTCTTCCTGGGGAATTTTTTGTCTCCAATCCTTTGGATACAACAGACTGCACAAGTTTCTTATCAAGACTACAGTCACATATTAATCGAATGAGACCGGTTCCTGCATCGCGACACAATAACCAAACAGTTTTCGTATTTAAAGACCTCTCAACATGTTCTCATGCATTTCTTCGAGTGGATTTATCGAGGGGATCTTTGCAACCTCCATATGTCGGTCCCTATAAGATAATTGACCGAGGTCTGAAGACGTTCAAGCTAGAGATACAAAGAAAAATCGTACACGTTTCTATAGATCGACTCAAGCCAGCATATTTTGTGACCGAACCCAAGTCCTCTATTATAAGAAAGACATTTGCGAATGCAGAACATCCAATGCTTCAAAAATCAAACGCACAAGACCTGCAAACTACGAAGCATGACATGTGTGCTAAGAATCAACACGCCCAGACACGATCGGGACGAAAAGTACATTTTCCTGATTTCTACAGATCGTAATTTTCAAGAAGGAGGGAGGCTGGTGTGGCGACTCATACGGCTCGCACACAGCCGCCGTGACGCGGCTGGCACACAGCCGCCGTGAGGAGTTACAATAAAACAAAACATTATTAATTAATTCAAAAAGTCAAATTGATCGGTTGATATTATTGTGTAAGTTAAATTTAAATAAATAAAAGTTGATCTACAGTTCTATCCACCTTAATATTCTTGGTAGCCAATGGTTTGTTTGAGTCGATTGAACAAACGTTTCTGGTCAGTGGGCACAGTTTTATGCCATGCAACGGAGATTTTGCGCTAATGGAGAAACGAAAACGAATCACGACTGCCTTTGTTCCCTCTGATCTCATCAATGTAATAGAATCAGCTAGATACAGTCCGCCATTAAAGCCATTGATATGACTAATAATGGGCTTATCAATATTCAAGAAAGCAGCTGATATGTTCTTAAATATTACTAAACTTAAAATCAGTAAGACTGAATCAGAATTGAAAAAATAGTCCAACTGCCATAATATCAAAGAAGGTGTATTGTGACATGCTACTCTGGACAGAAACTGACATTTTGACGAAGGGAAAAACTTTGGAAAGTTTGAGAAGAGCCGAACTTGGGAAGTTAGATCCTGTCAACAAAATCTCTGACAACAAGGAAACGTTCCTCAGATCATTGATTGATTTCCTTTCTGAACCAGGACACAAAGAATTTTATAGAAACTTCATTGTTTTTTATTGTAGCACATACGCCATTTGTAATGTTTATTGTTTGGCACTTACACCGTCTCCATTTTTGTTCAAGTTTTTTTGCAATAAAATTTTCTGGGTTCATTTGAAATGAGTTTTGTTAATTAGTATATACTTTCCGTTACTTGCCTGTGTTGCAGTTTCAAGAAAGTTTTTATTAAAATAACTTATCTCTTTTTAGAAGGTTTTTATTAAGTATCCCCATAATCTTGGCACTTACCCCCGTTTGGGGTAACGATTTTTGTTGATATTTTATTTTCATAATAAAATAATACTTACACAAAATACTTAGGCAACCATGGGAATTTGATCCAATGGGATATTTAATCAGTGGAAATTTGATACAATGCAATATTTAACCAGTGGAAATTTGATCCAATGGAATATTTAACCAGCGGGAATTTGATCCAATGGGAATTCGATCCAATACGATATTCTATAAGTGGGAATTTCAGCCAATGGAATATTTAACCAGCGCGAATTTGATCCAATGGGATATTTAGCCATAGCGAATTTGGTCCAATGGAATATTTAACCAATGGAAAGTTGATCCAATGAAATATTTAAACAGTGGGAATTTGAACCAATGGGATATTTAGTCAATGGGAATTCGATCCAATACGATATTCAATAAGTGGGAATTTAATCCATTAAATGTTACATATTAAAAAAAATGAAGAAACTAAAACATTTAAGTTTTCAAACCAAACTTCACATTTAGATTCTTAAGGTAATTACAAACAACTTTTCCTTATGGTACTTTTCCATATGTTGATAAATAAGGGCATTTCAGGCCATTTTAAAATTTCTAATGACATTTTGGAGGTGTCATAGTTGTGACATGACAAATATTTTAGGCAATTTTGTGTTTATTATTCATGCTGAAACTAATGCTGAAACCCGTTTAAAAAAACAATTGAATAAAAAAGTTTTCCATATGGTGCAAACTTTTTGGCGGACACTGTATATGTCTATATTGTTTTATTTTGTATTTTTAAAAGTAAATAAAATTAATTTTTGGTTACTTATGTACAATATTATTATTATTTTTTTTATTCGCTTAATTTGTGTCATTCCAAAATGGTAGGTATACCTACCTACTGTTAATATACTTTGTAATTTATTCAAACAATTGCGAAACATTTATAATTTTTTCATAACAAAGTATGTTAGAGTAAACGCAAAATGTCATGGTCCACGACATGTACGTCGCATTTGTGAAAGAGTGAGATGGAAGTTTAATAGTGAAACCTAAAAACATGCGGCACTCAAGAGAAAGCGCGCGAAATTTGAAATTGTTGTCCTTATGCAATTGAAAATAAATACATTTATTAGCTGCCACCGATATAGCAAGTTTATCAGCTTATTATAACATAAAGATAGGTTTTAACTAATAATATTTTTTCATATTTGTCAAATTAGGTAAATTTAGAAACTAAAAACCAGAATGTCAAACAAACAGGTACTAGGTAGCTTCTTTACAAATTCTCTTTACCGCAGTTCCTCGAACACCAGTTGCTCGTGCCACTAAATCTGCTAGAGAGCCATCACCTTGTAAAACGTCCTTCTTCACTTTCAGTCTTCAAAGATTTATAAACAGTATAAACAATGTCACATCCTTGACTGTGTACGACCCGCTTCCTGTTACTCATCTTGCAATGCTCGCAATGAAAACAGTATGATAATTGGTTACAAAAATTCAAAATCACGTCAAGGCGGATGCGTATTTTGACTTTGACAGAACGAATTTTTAAATCCGACGACTACCTAGGTTTTTAGATTGAGTAGTAGAAGCGTTTTCTCTTTCTGTACTGAGGGCTACGAGATATCGCGTTATGTCTACATTAAATGAACGTAATTTAAATAATAGATATACATATGTTAGGGCAACAACTGCGTAATTGTAGCATTCAATAACAACTCCTTTTATAGTGAGTATAATATTTAATAAAAGTAAAATTGTTCGTTATGTAACTTGAAAATAAACATCGATCATTTACTTTCGTGAGAAGAAACACATAAAAGACTTGATCGGCATTGATATATAAAAGCTTTTGTTCAGTTTTCATTTTCAATCGGGATTATCTCAGAACTAGCACAAAACCCTCGATTAAATCTCAAACCTAACGATTTTCAAAATTCGAAAGCAGCTTTAAAAATCGAATTCCGAACTTGCAGTTGAAGGAAATCTAAAATGTAAATCGAAAGGCTCAAATCTCGAATTCGATTACAAGAATCAAACCTTAACTTGGGGATGGGTAATACGAATTTCAATCTCGGAGTTCAAAACTCTAACGGTTAAGTAAGGACGTCGTAAATTTCGAACTTTTTGATAACGTTTTATCATCGAATGAAAACCGCGGCGGTCCGTCTCTTGACGAAGGTGAAGCGCTGCTACAACTAAATTTTTCGGTTAAATATTTTTTTTAATTCAAAATCGGAAATCATTTTAATTTTTTTCATGTTCTTTCGTACAGTTTATATAGAAAAAAATTGTAATTTTTGTATTTTATGCCCGGCGCACAGCACATCGTACAACAAGCCCCTGTAGATTATGCCATAATACATTCGCTTATACAGGAATCCTACGTCAATTTTCGTATGTTTGCATACGAACCGTTGCCATGGCAACGGCAAGCTTGCAAATTAATTTGTACGGAGAAGTGAAACAGATGCAAGACCTGCGTCAGTCGCAACCTGCCTTCTGGTTTCGGTGTTACATACAGTGGCTCCCATTCGTATTCGTATAGCGCCGGCGTTTGGTTCAAATACAAATTCAAATACATACGTAGGTAAACGAAATTCAACAATTTTTTATCATTACTTTTTATAAATCATTTATTTAACAATTACCAATAGTAGTACAAAGATTACTTCTACTCTAAATAATAAAATATTGGAAAGGCACTGAAAATTGCTGACACTCGTATTCGCACAATTTAATAATCTGCAGCTTGCTACATAACAAAACAATTTAAAACGTTTATCGTAAGATTTGGTTGATCGCCTTTGTTATCTATGACTTCCTGGAGTCGCTTTGGCATCGATTACACCAATTTCTCCGTTTTTACAAAATATATATTTTTAGTTTTACATTAAGCGAACCCGGGGTCCATCAAAATAGCGAATAACCTTAAAATTTGAAGGGCGCACAACTGGGGGGCTTCAAATCCAAATTCAAATTTCGAAAACTTACTTCAAAATACGGGCTTAAACTTCAAATCAGGATTTAAGTCGGGAATCTTAAACTAGGCTTCAAATAATATTTTCTAATATGAGCCAGTTTGATCTTTCCAAGTTCAGATTCGCATGTGAATGTTTGAAAAATGAATTTTTTTCTAAACAAAGATTCGGATTTCAATCTCAAATTTCAATGTGAATTTGATATCAATATACCTGAAACTTTTTTACATTAAATTTTTAAAACTTTGGTTTAGTCCTTTTTTAAAATAATAGTTTATCCCCTATTAATGTGGGAGTATATTTACTAGCAATTAATCAGGTAAAAACCTTCAGCACTGTAATTCTATCCTGAATAACTAACAAATTAATTAAATTAGCAGAAATGATCGTTAAACCAACGTAGAGTAAATCAAGGTAAACTAACGTTCTAAAATTATCTGGAACTTTTACCCCGAACTAACAAAACAAGAGCGTCGTGTAATCACATTACATAATCTCACAATTTAATTTAGAAATCGAGCAAATTAAATAATCCTCTTCCCCTAATCTTTCCTCAATTATTTCAACGATACTACCAAACTTAACTACCTTTTGGAAAACTGAGAAAAACATTAGCACAACTGACGTAGATAGTTAATTTCGTTAAGTAACTCTAAGGTTTGCTATCCATATTTATCAGCGGTGGCACGTGTACTACTCGAAAGCCGCCGATAAAACGTTCTAAAAACGTATCCCTGGTTAGTTATGTTGCAATTACAACCTGTGTTTATAAATTGTAGTCATATTTTAAAAGTAATTGCTACGCACATTTCATATTTTAGTAACAAGCTTTACTTTTTGCCTGGTTATTAATGGGGAGGCTTTGCTTTGCAGAAACCTGAAACACGTTTCTGGTTAATAACCAGAAATTAGGGGAGATTTTCCTTTATTTTTCTTTGCTAAAGATTTTTATTCATTATTATTCATATTAGTAGTACGAGCCAGAATCACTTAAATAGGGGAATTTTCAACAACATCTGCTGAAATGCGTTGCAATGGGACATCATCGAGGTGAAAAACCTACCAGCTTTAAAGATTAGTCGCTATTTCGTTTCGTGAAATCGTAAAGGAAGGTAATTGTCAAAATATTAACCAAGGTCACTAAAACATATCAGATTCGTAAGTGGACTACACACACACTCTAAATCACCAATTAAGTCTCAAGATTGCTGACAGTTTAGCATAGAAACTTCGTTAAGTACATTCAGCAAAGGACCTTGGTTAGTTAGATGATTAGTTTAGGCGTGCGTGTACGGGCTTAGATAGGGAAATCATTTGGTTTCATGATTGCCTCATACAGATTAATACAACTTGAAGACTAAACATATAGCGGTATTGCCAAATATTACGTATGATATTTCGGATGAGGTTTAGTTTGGTGTACGTTAAATAACCATTAAGGAACTTTAATGCTCTTGTTGCTATCTCGCTCTTTACATATTCCATTTCCGTTCTATAAAGTGTTGGGGTTAGTTGAAGTTTTAGCTACAATTAGTTTGTAAATTTATTAAAAGCCTTGTACCGGCTAGAATAGCTTTTCCAAACAAGACAAATTTTGGTTTTAATTTAAATTAAGATTAATCATGGAAATCTTCGTTTAACCTTCGCGCTTTTCAAAGGAAATTTGGATTAGCAACCTTCAACCGCAGAGTTCCACTTGCTTGTAATACAAACATTTTCAAATTTTGTAAACTGGCACCCCAAACACCCCAAATACTAAAATAGCAAGGATATTTAATTTGCTACACTAAAATCAAATTGTAAGCTTATCTAAAACAATTCCACAAAACTACCCTATTTTGTTCGTTCCTTTTGCAAGTTAACTCCTAAATAATCGCAACAGATAGTAATTTCCTTTAATTTATGGGCACCGATTTAAAGATAATTTAAACAAACGACCGTATGTGGCACTAAACCGAAGTTTGTCAAGATTAATGAACGGTGGATATGTGGGTGTAGGTAAATTATCCTGATTAGATTTTGCACGCAATAAGCTTTTATACGGTTATACTAACGGAATGATATGGAAATCCTTCAATTATCTGATTTTACCTTCTTCGTGTCAGTCTCAAAAACATGTTCTGATATTCAGAACTCACGGAAATAACGGAAACCGAGTTAGATTTGCATTTCTGGTACGGTTATTTTAAATGCAACTTTCCTTATAATAATTATACGAAGCGCGGTAGGTTTTAGACTTTAACGGCTACTGGTAGGAAGTTACCTTCATTTGCATCGAATTAGAAATTCATGATAAAGATACGATTTGTTTTAGACAAATTGTCGCTTTGATGTGGTTTCAGCTTGTTATTTACATTGCTATTTCAAGCAGCAGCTGGTAATTGGCCTACCTTTCGCATTCGTTTATAAATTCACGCCCTAAAATCAGACCGAAATATTTATAAGCAAATTAATGAAACCAAGAAGATGTTGTGGCCACAGCTAAATAAAATGTAAGGTAAGAAATTAACTTTAAAATTAGTCAAAAGCCAAGCCAGTTCATAAAGTAACCTCCAAAAATTGGCAATAAAAAGCCAATTATTTTTCTTTGAAAAAAATAATTGACTGCCAGAACAAAACAACGCCAGTCGGCATCTGATTGAATATTCAATCAGCTAAAAACAAGGGTGAGAATAATCAATCAGTCAACTAGACGTTCAGATACTAAACCAGCAATCAAGTTGTTAGGAAAAACACCGGGAAGATTTTAGATCAATATTGCCAAAATAACTTTTAGGTTTAAAAATGCCTCATTACGAGGAAATACAACGAACAATGAAAGTCCAGTGAACTATAGACTAACACGTTAAAATTAAGTTTAAATGGGTACGACCCCTGCAACAAACGTGGGATAGTTAGGTACACGATTTCTTTACTTGGAAGGCTTAATTATACAGATTGTCTGCAGGTACTAGGTACACACGGTAACTAGATACAAACAAATAAAATGGAAATATTGTTATATTTACAGTAATACATTAATCACAAGTGTGTGTTGCTTAACAACCACTTAAAATTTTAAACCGTCTCTTTATCTAGTTACCGTTTGTAGCTAGAACGGTCAGAAAAACTGTATAGTAATATCAGAGCTAAAATTATTAAAAGGTTAATAATACTAGCAATGGTAGAAACTTTCACGCCTGTAGTTTACAAGGAAAGTATATCCAAAATGTTTATCGTCCTGTAGTTGCAAATTCGCTTTTTCCTAAAGAGTTCATATAATATTCTGTAGGTACTAATGTTTTTAATAAAACGAGCTGACATCTTTTTAAAATTTGTTTAACCAGTTTATCAATTATTTTAGGTTACATTTAACAATATTGGAGCATCGGGATTACCTTATTGGCTTACCCGTTCACTAAATTTATCGATATAATGTCATCACTACTTATTTGTTCACTATCGCTGTCATCAGATGAAAGAAGGTCTGGGGTCAGTTTACTTTTCAGACGCCGATGTATATGCTTTTTTCTAGGTGGTCATGGGCTGCTCTCACGCAATTATTTATATTAAGATGATATCATTTTATTAATTAGTTGAAGTTAATGTTAATTATAATCGTTTTATTGTTAAATAAATTATGCAGTTTTAATAATAATAATGTAATATAAACGAATCTAGACAGACAGGATTAAAACAGTTTAATTGTTAAGGATGTTATGTATTGTAACTATGAAAATAATTTAGCTACCAACATACAATAATTAAGAAAGAATGTAATGAGTTAAGATTTGTTACCAAGGAAAATGAGAAGTTTGCTAAATTAAGAAAAATGAAAAGGAGCCAAGGTGAAGCTAGTGAGAGCAAATAAAAACAAGTAATACAAATAATTTTCTGTTGAAAGTAAGCAATAATTTTCCTTAAAAATGAAATTATGAAATAAAATATTTCATTCGTAAGTTAATGGAAGCTCATATGAATATTGGATAATTAGTTTTATTTAGTATTAAATTTATAAAATAAAAATTTGGATATAACAGGTCAGGGAATTTAGCGAAATGTTTATAAATAAATCTGCATAATTATAATTTTTGTCATTACTGATCAAATTATATAATCAAAAGTTCTAAAAAGGTAGAAGAATCCTTCGAACGACCCTACACTGAGCTAACCGAGGTAAATGATTCTAATAAACCTTAACTGTGATTAATAATCACAAGAATAATGAATATTTTATTACATTGGTAATCCAAATAATTAAAAGAAGGGTTTTCGTAACAATATGCTTAAAGACCGTTCCTGCTGTTCTTCTGATGAATTGTTCGATAACTGACATTGATTCAGTTCAAAACCCTGAACCTGAAATACACCGAAGCTAATCTTAAAACTTTTTAAAAAATCTTCGAAGATTAAATAAACATTTGAAAGTTGTTATCAGGCAGAACGAAATTCAGGAACTTGGACTTGCTAAAACAAATTTTCCTTTAATTAATGTATTATTCCTGTAGACTGTAAATTCCCACCGGAATACAACCTTAAATTTTAAGATATATCAAAGCAATTGACCACAACATAAGTAAATTTCCTTAATAGTTTAAGATCAGGTCCTAGCATACGTATAACTATATTCTTCTTCTGGAAATTTTATATAACAATTTTTGAAATTTGCTTAATATTTATATATCAGAGGAGGTGTATGAGGGATTGAGGTTATATAGTGTCAATCCTTAACAGCTAACCTCACCTCCACGCGGTGTACCCTGTTTCAACTAACAAGACTCTAGCGACCGAGGACTGGCGGTATAACCATAGAAAGAAAACATGTTGGTAGGCTCGATTGTATAATAAGAACGACGGGAAAGGAAAAGGGAAACCACCTCGGCTAAATAATTTACCCAACAAACATGATGTATTCAAAGGTTAAATTTTTACCCGTAGGTAAAACACTCCCCCGGTCGGAACTCCGGGGAGGGACAACTAATGAAAGCAAAATACGAAATCAACTCACAAAACACATAGCATGCTGGAATGTAGGGACACATCTTCAGTGTGGAAAATTATAAAACCTAAAAATGGAAATGAGGAGAAACCGAATCGACATAATTTCTCGTATGGCGAATACAGAGTAATCCACACAAGAAGGACACAAGATGACAATGGTGCTGTAATATTAACAAGAGAGTTTGGAAACAAACTAACAGGGTTATTTGCAGATCAATGAAAGAGATATAACGATAAGAATATGAACGAAACCCGAAGACATCATAATCATACAGGTGTATGTGCCTATACCACAGCACATGACGACGATGAAGTACAGAAGGTTTATGGAAACATTGAACAACTAATGAAATATGTAAAACGTGATGCAAACTTTGTGATCATGGGGGACTAGAATGCTATAGTAGTAAAATGAAAACAAGGTAGCATTGTTGGAAGTTACGGATTAAACAAGAAGAAATAAACGCGGAGAACGTCTTGCTGAATTCAGAAGACGATACACCTGGAAGAATCCAAGGGACACGAACAGATACCAGATCGAATATATTATGGCCAAGCAAAGATTTAGAAATCAGACTAAATCTAAAAAAATTAAGAAAGCATGGGATTTAGATAACCTAAACGACGAAGAACAGAAACAGAAATAGAACAGACCCAAAAAGTAACGTTGGAGTAAGATACAACAACAAGGCATAGTAAATGCCACCAAAGAAATCATAAGGAAGAATAAAACAAGATCAAAAAGCTGTGGACAACATCTAACATAATTGACTTGATTAAAGTGCCCAGAAAATATAAAAACATACACACAGAACAAGGACAGTAGAGATACAGGGAGATAAGAAACAAAGTACCAAGAGAAACTAGAAGAGCGAAAGAAAACTACACAAAAGATAACTGCGTTTCAATAAGAAATTTGGGAAGGAAATAAGAACCAGGCATACAGGAAATTTAAAAGTATGTTTAACAAAAGATGACCTAAGTGTCACGGGATACAAAATAAAAATGGAGAAATGATATCTAAAAATAAAGATAGCGAAAAGATGGAAAGAATATTTGGAGGAGTTATATAAAGCAGACGAGGAAACCCCGACTGTAATAAATGACAATTATGAAGATAAAGAAAGACCAATTTTAAGACCAAAATTCGAAAAAGCTCTACAAGATTTAAGAAACCGCAAATCCCCAAACGCTCCCCAGCGAAGTGATCAAAAATCTAGACCAAGTCACTTTAGATAAAATTTTCATCTCATCAAGAATATATACACAGAACAAATTCCAATAAGCTTCACAAAAACACAAATAGTACTAATACCAAAAAAGATTACAGCATGCTAATACGAAGAATACCGAACAATTTTAGCCTCATATCACACTCTTCAAAAATCCTCACAAAAATTATACATCGAAGGATAGAACAAACAATAGAAGAGAACTTGACAGAAGACCAATTCGGTTTTCGACGTAGTGCGGGCACAAAAGAGGCAATTATAGCACTAAGACCAATAATGAAAAAATGGTTGGGAAAGGAAAACGACTGTATATAACCCTTATTGGCGCAGAAAAGGCTTTTGATAGAATGAAAGCAAGAAAATGTTCAAGAAATAATAGTACAGGAAAAGGACAGAAAAGAGATACATAATGTATACAAAAGCCAAACAGCTATTATAGAATATAATGTGAAACATGAAGAATCGCCAATCACACAAGGCGTCAGACAAGGATCTGCTCTCTCACCATTACTCTTTAACGTATACATTCAGCAGTAAACGACTTGAGGCAACTAAGACGAAGAGGAGTTTCAATACATGGAGAAAAAATAGAAACCATCAGATAGGCTGGCCCGCTGAAACAAAATAAGAACTGGCACAGGCATTGAAAGATATGGATGCGATATTATACGATGGGTATAACATAAAAATTACCGGTGGTGTGATCAAAGAGCGAAGAAATAATAGACGATATTACTGTAGACAATGAAACTATCAGGTCGACTAATTAATTCCCATACCTTGGAAGTATAATCACAAAGGAGGCAAGAAGTAATAGAGAAATAAACAGCAGAATAAATCAAGCAAAAAGAGCCTTTTATGATAAAAAAAAAACAACTAATTACATCCACAGTATGTCGCTAGAAACAATCAAAGAATTCATTAAAAGATAAATATGGAGCATAGCTTTATACCGAAGAGTATAGTAAAAGGAAACCTAAATATAGAACAGATTATCTAGAACAGGCATAAAATATGCACATACAGCAAAAGAATCACGTGGTAGTAATAAACTAAACAAAAACTGAAGACGAACACCATGATGGACAGAAAATATTAAGAACCCCGTAAAAGAAAAGAAACGGAGATGAAAGAAATACACCAAGGAAGGAACAAAGGACAATCATAAAGAATACATATAAAGATCAAAACATTATACGAATGGAATTTTTTTATGTTCTCTACCTACTTAGCTATGAAAACAACGAGTTAGAGAACAAACGAAATTTTATTTTTCAACGTAAGAAGCATTAACACTAACACACTTATTCCAACGTTTTTCTAATAACGCTATGCCTTCGAACAAAAATTCTTATGGTAATTCTGCAAAATACGACTCCACAGCGTTTTCCAAGTCGTCATTGGATTGAAAGCGACGCCTTCTCAAGTTTTTTTTGAGTTTTGGAAAGAGATAATAGTCACAGGGGGCGAGGTCGGCGCTGTAGGGTGGATGTTGTGATTCCTCAAAGCCGCATTCATTTGTGCTTTATGCACCTGCAATTGTCGTGCAGAAGCAGAGTTTTCTGAGCATGATTGTGGGGTCTTTTTTCGCGTATAGGCGCTTTCCAGTTCTTAGTTGTGTCTTTGTAGACATTCGCCGTTATTGTAGTCCCTTTTGGCATGTACTCAATTAAGAGAATCCCCTCCGCGTCCCATAAATCTGTGGACATCACTTTTCCCGCAGAAAATTGCGTCTTTGCCTTCTTGGGTGGAGGAGAACCCTTATGAACCCACTGCATGAACTCTTGTTTCGTAGAAGGGTTCCAATGGTGTACCCAGGTCTCATCCCCAGTTACAATTCTATAGAAGAAGTCTTTATCTTGGGATAAAGCAGTCAACACTCGTTTTTGATATTCCTATTTCTCTAGCAATAACTAAAACTTTTACTCGGCGGTCAGTCAACACCAAATCTTCAACTTTGTTGATGATTTCTTCAGTTCGTGCTTCCAAAGGTGTTCCACACTTTGGGTCATCATGAATGGATTCCTTGCCCCATTTGAACTGAATCAATGCCTGTTAAGTACAAGATCACAGACTCCACCCATATTAAAAATGTGGCAATGAGATATCTTTTATCTTATTCTAAAACTAAGGATGAGTTAACAGGATATCTCGCAAATAAAGCCGTATTGCATGCACAGAGGATTAAACAAAAACTGATAGTTAGTTGGAGGATTGAGGCAAGGTCATCAGATGGAAATGACGTTAGAGAACTTTAAAACACGCAAGAAGAAGCAGATACAAAAATTATTCTTCACTCATTGTACCTCTCACGTCATTCTACTACTCTGCACATATGTTCACCAGATACTGATGTTTTTATCCTTTCACTGTGGTGGTCGCAGCTTTTCCAGCAAAAGCAAGCATGTTTGTCAGAGGCGTTGGTGCTAGTAGACGATTTATTGATGTCAATCGTTGTTTATTCCAGTATAAGATCAACAAAAGTTAAGGCATTGTTAGCTCTTCATGCACCTTCGGGTTGTGATATTACTGGGTTCTTCAAGAATAAAGGCAAACTATCTTTTTGGAAAGCTTCTCAGACAGCTGAGAAGGAAGTTCTTGATGCTTTGGCATTACTTGGATCTCCAGAAGAATTTAAACCTGAAGATGAACAACTACTCGAGCAATTCATTTGTGAAGTTTACTTGCCAGGTAAAAGAATATCAGACATTGGTGTATTGCGCTAGTGGATATTCACAAAAAAAGATGTGCAAAGTGAAAACCTACCCCCTCAAGATCCTCCTCAACACCATACATCTTAAAGGTGCCTTTCCTGCTACGGCTATTTGGAGTTTTGGTTATTTGAGGATTTGCGTGATTGGTCAGATGCTGTCACGTGACACCTTCCCCTCAAACGCCGTTTCGTCATACAGAAAGTTGGTTCAAGTTCAACTTTTCGCTGGTAATTTGGTAGTTTTTTAAGCGGTTGTTTTGACAATCCGTTGACGTTGTCATAAAACACTGCATTTTCTTTTTTTAATTGCCCTATTTCTTATCTTCTTTCTTCTCCATAACAATAAAACTAATAACTTGTTGTAATCAATTTTATTTATATTTATTTACAACTCTGCAGCATTAATCTTCGAAAATGTAAGGTTAAGTCAGGTTAAGTTTGGCAGTTATCCGAATCCCCTAATAACCAAATAAAATAGAAGCAGAAAATACCTAACATAAGATTTCCCTAGTATCCCCATCACAATAAACAAATCTCCCATTCTCTATTCTCCCGATCTCCATAGCAGGAAAGGCATCTTAAAGGTACATTACCAAGTGTTGGAGTGGCGCAGTGCTGATAAACAACACCC
Organism: Melanotus villosus; assembly: GCA_963082815.1. Taxonomy (NCBI): domain Eukaryota; kingdom Metazoa; phylum Arthropoda; class Insecta; order Coleoptera; family Elateridae; genus Melanotus; species Melanotus villosus. Next base: position 33,748,331 of record OY720425.1, on the reverse strand, counting down.
AAATCTCCCAGAACCGTCACAATTTGGATGGGAGAAGTCTGGTAACCAGTATTCTCCTACAATGAGTTTGATGCCATGCGCACCAGAATTGTTACTGAATTTGGTACGTTGTGGTTGTGAGAAAGGACGGTGTGCTGTAAATTGCAAGTGTAAAGTACAGTCCTTAAGGTGCACAGAAATGTGTAAATGTGGTGGCGATGAAGAGATCTGCGATAACAATGACTTTGCAGACAATGAAAAAGAACCCTTGGACACGGAGAATGACCTGTGAAACTTTCTCTACACAAGATATTTACGTGTTAATTAAAAAATAATGTTTTTATATATTAAAAATAATAATGCACATATGTACAAGTTATATAATAATTATTGTGTTTCCTATAAAAATCAAATGGAGTATTATTTTCATTGTTACCTGTTATCTCAGAAACGGTAACAGATATCAAAAAAATTGTAATACCCTTTTTTGTTCCTTATTTTATTAGGAACAAGAAAGGTCCTAACTAAATTTGCATAGAGCCAACCATAAACGAGTTAAAGATAAAAAAATACATTAGCGTCTATTTTGGCGGCCATCTTGAAAAGCACAAAATCGGGCAAAACGCCTGATAATACGTGATTGTATGGTTCATGAACTATCCATCCCAAATAGTTATACTATTCCTTCATAAAAAATCACACGGAATTATATACGCCTCTGCACTAATCTTCTGAAATAAATAAAAACAGATTTAGGATTTAGGTACATTTTATTTTTAGTATGTAATATTAAAATTGCCGTCTTTTGTTGGTTATGCTATTTGACCAGTAGTTCTAACAGTAAGTAGGTAGCTAAAAAGAATTGCTGTTTCAAAACTATTAAATAGAAATATATAATTTCCGAATACTAACTCTTTTGGAATATCCATTTAAAAACACTGTTTGATGGCTGCAAATTAGAAATATCTTAGAGAAAAGAATAAATGACTGAAACAAGTTATTGCCTTACCTTGTAATTCTTAAATACTTACAGCATAAGAATAATGAACATTAATTATAAAAACCAAAAATAGTGTTAATTACTTTCCTACTCAATTAAATCTGTTAAATACATACCCGCGACATTTTAATTAAAATACTTAATTAACACAGAACTCAATTTGTAGAAGATAACCATGACGCTTCAAATAACGTCCTTTAATTACATTTGTTTCAAGGTATGAGATTATCTGCGCCCTTTTTTAACTACTAACACTTGGAATCTTTTGTATTTTTTACTAAAAATAATTCAATTAAATTCTTCCACAAATTAATTTTTCAGAAATCTAACTTTATTTACCAAGGTACTTCTTGATTTCATTTTAGATTACTAGAAATCTCTGTTTACCCACTGAAATTCGAATTGTTTTATGTCAACAACAGGGACGTGTACGATTTTGAAATTTGAAACAGTCTCTCGGGATTTCCGCTTTTACATATCCGATTTGTAACGGTTATTTACTTGTTTAGATGAAACTGAAAGTCACTCTAGTAAACTTTAGTTCCAACAAGTCGGAAACATACTCGGGTTTACGCTTCGGTAATTTTTCCCAAAACACTGCCCAACGAATCACTTTAATATGCTTTCAGACAACAAAATAATAATGCTTTTGAAGTATTAACATTTATCACCAATTATTTACGCCAGCGAAGCGCCAATTTAAAGGAAACCTAAACGTTTACTAGCCTGGAAACGGCAAAAGCATCTTATTACTGCCAGAACGAGGATATGGTGTTAGTAAACTTGGAGAAATCTGTCACCCAAGGAAGCACAAGTAGAGGTCAACACACATAAACGAATTTCGAGGCCCTCTGGTGTTACTTCAGCAATCAATCAAACCCGTTTGGGGAATAACTTGTTAGTACCGCTTGTTATAATGCAGGATCAATACCTTTAGCACTTTACGTGAACGACGTCAGTTGCATAACTATGAAATTCGATTTCGTCAATTTCCTTCCAACCGTTATTAAATTAACCACTTGTTATGCAACTGATATAGATTTAAGGATAAGTAGGTAATCACCACGTTTAATGTAGGTTAAAATACAAACGATGAGCATTTGATAAATTTCAGAATTAGTTCGATATCTTTATATGTAAATACTGCACCAACATCTTTACTAAAGCTGATGATTTCAGTCACTGCTTAAGTCTGGTCTAAGGTTAGACCTTCATGTTATGCTAGTAAATATTATTAAAGCTCAGAAAATTCCCTTCTGAACGTTAATTGTGGTAGGAAGGGTTGGATATCGAAATAACGTCATTTATTCACCTCTCAAATCAATTCGTTCTTTTTCTTGTTTTTTACTTATCGTTATACGAAGAAAGGCCTAGATATTTCAAGCTGGCATAAAATCGGTTAAATAGTCAAACGGTAAATTTAAAAGTCTCCCGGCGCCTCCACCAAATGTAGGTGTATTTACTTTAAGATCCTTAAAAGCATGAAACTTCCATCATTTTCTTAATAAATTTTATTGTTCCTTTATTCTTTCTGTATTTTTGAGAACTACCAGTTTGGTTTTAGACCGACGAATGCAACTATTGAACAAATTCACCGAGTCACTTAGCAAATACACCAAGCACTGAAAGGCAAGAAGTACTGTTTTGCAGCCATAGTAGATTGAACACAAGCTTTCGACAAAGTCTGGCACACTAGCCTCCTATACAAAATTAGAACAATCATTCCGTTAGTTATTTTCTACTCTAGAAGTGCACTACTTCCTACTTAAATATCACAACTGTCACATTATGTCTGACCTAACTACACAGATTTTAACCTGTGAAGCCTCTAACACATAAATTATTTTGTCATTACAATTGTAGTAAAATAGGAAATTGGAGCTGGAAAGCTTCCTGTAGATCATTTTATGCAGTATTAAAATATTAACTTGTTATAACTTGTATTACAGATTGTAAATACATTGGGAAGTTTCAAAAAACTGTTTGATGATTTCCCACATTTTAAGCTAATTTGAAACTATCAATCCTTAGTAGCTTTAACTTTTGTTCCCTTCGATTTTCTTCTAGCTCTTATCTTAAAACTTGTCATTTGAATAACTGAATAATTAAAGTTAATGTTCTGTTTGTTTCTGATTTCCACTTGAAATTGAGTACCAAGCCTAATAACAAGAAATACCTGAAAAAATAGTTTACCTTCAAGGTTTCCGGAAACAATCTTTAAAGCGCAATAGTAAAAGAAATTGTAATTTTGGTTTAATGACTTTTGGAAAATAAAATTTATTCCAGATACATACTTTACTGTTTTAAATATTCTTTCTTTGCAATATTTTTATCTGACGCTTACTGTTTTTTTACTGTTTAATTACGTATTGTAGTTTTTAGAATTTAAATCTTTTAGGGTTCACTACTCTTGGGGAAATATTTTAATGTATTTGTAACGAATTATAAAAATTATAAATTTTTGGAAAGATATCACCTCCGCAGGGATTTCAACCACTGGCCTTCGGCTTTACGCGCCAATGCTCTACCAATTGAGCTACCAATCACTGAAGATATGATATTCGTCCATGTATAGTAATTTGGAATTGTGAAGTCTAGTGTGATTCAAATCCCTGCGAAGATTACATTTTTCCTATGTATAGAATTTTTATAATTCGTTAAAAATACAATACATATTGTGTGGTTGCAGTCTCTGTTAGTGGAACAACAAGAAATTAAATAAAAATCCCACCTTCATTTAATAGATCAGTCTGTGTAACAGTGTAAACAGGAGCTGGAATTTATGAAGCAAACACTGGGGGATGCTTAAGCATCAACCTGGATAGATTTGCTACAGTATTTCAAGCGGAAGTAATTGCTATTAGTACCTCTGTAAACATTATGCTACATACAGGTTATGAAAATCGGCAAACAAACATATTGTCGGACAGCCAAGCTGCATTAAAATCTGTGGCTGCAGTTGAGATCAAATCTTACGTAACTAGTTCTACAATGCGGCGAAGCATTGGTTGCACTAACAGAACATAACAAAATAACTTTGAAATGGGTGCAAGGACATCAAAATGTGGAAGAGAATATAAAAGCAGATCAGCTTGCAAAATTGGGAGCAGAAAAAAAACCTTAGTCTGGCCTGAACCAACATGCAGGTTGGCCTATGTGTGACCGCAAAGGAGTTGGTAAAGGAGCGTTTACGACAAGAATACTGCAGATATAGGAAGGAGGGACTAAGGCAATCGCGGATGTTCCTGAGAAATTACCCCAAAGTCAGAGCAGGAGAACTACTGCTTTTAAGCAGGGGGGGAAATCAGAAAGATAGTTGGACTGCTAACAGGACACTATCAGCTTTAACTAATAGGTGTAATAAATGATCTAAACTGCAGATTTTGCGGGGAGGAAGATGAAACTGCAGAGCACATATTGTGTGAATGCCCGATGTTGGGAGTTTTAAGACAGCCAGGGCCTATTTTACCATTAGGCGCATTAGGCGCGTGCCTAGGGCCCAAATGGCAAGAGGGGCCCAAATTAGAAAACATAAAATCAATAAAATCATAAAAATCACGCGTGCAAATCAGTGCACGTGACAGAAGTAAAACTTTTAGTAAGCATCCTTAGTTGTTGCGATATCCATATGTAAATTAAATTTATCGTGAAAAAGTTTTTTGCATGAGCATGAGTCTTAATGCCGAAGGCTATAGTGATTGGAAAAATGTCACTCAGAGCTTAAAAAGCCACGCTCTTCTGAACACATAGCGTCCAGCAGCACATTAGTTATTGTCGTCGGCTCACGAGTTGGCGTGAGCTAGGAATGCGGCCCAAGACGACCTTGCGAGAAAATGTTTGTACTTAACACCGGAATCCCGTCATTACTATTCAAGTTGTATTTTCTTCTCAGAAATGAAATCCCTTTACCTCAGCCCCCTGACGCCAACTCGTCAGCCGAGGACAATAGTAGAAGCCGCATAGAAGGAAGAATATGTAGACTAAGAAAGAAAAAGACTACTGGAGAAATGTTCTGTTAAGGGTGGTCGCTGCTATTAAATTTTTAACAAAAAATGGTTTAGCATTTTATGGTTCTATGACGGAACTTTTTGCCAAGGGAAATGGAAATTTTTTGAGCTCGTTGGAATTCCTTAGTGAGTTTGGCCCGCTTTTAGCTGGACATCTTCAAAAATATGGTAATCCGGGAAGTGGACATGTTAACTATCTTTCATCAGCCATTTGCAATGAATTTATCAATCTCTTTGCAAAGGAGGTAAAAAATTTGATGACGGCGGAATTGCAAACGGCCAAATACCATTATTGTCGACTCACTAGACTAGACATTTCTCACATCGATCAATTAACTGTTATTATAAGATATGTTTTACCTAATGGCCTACCAGTAGAAAGATTATTAGGTTTTCTGCCAATTTTTTCTCATACTGCAGAAAACCTATCAACTGTTTTACAGACTAAATTGGAAGATCTCGAGATCAATATCAATTACTGTAGGGGCCAAAGTTATGACAATGCCTCAAATATGTCTGGGAAATATAACGGATTGCAGGCAAAAATAAAAGGAAAGTGGAAAAGTGCGCATTTTGTACCATGTTCCAGTCATTCTTTGAATTTAGTCGGCAATAGTACTGCCGAAAGTTGTTCAGAAGCAGCTAGGTATTTTGAAAATGTACAATGTTTATACAATGCTAAAACCTAAACCACTAATGGTTAAAAAATTATGTGGTACAAGATGGTCGGCTAAAGCTGATGCTATAAAATCCATGACTCTTGGTTTTAACGAGATACAATTAGCTTTAAGACAGTTAAATGAAGATTCCAATAAAAAAAATCAACCAAAACAGAAGCTGGAGATTTACTTCGCAAAACAGGGACATTCGAATTTAGCCTCATGACAATAATTTGGAAGAGAATTTTGGGCAGGATAAATGCCACCAGTAAATCTTTGCAAAACATTGAAACAAATTTAAGTGCAACTTGCACACTGTATAATGGTTTATGTCATACTCGTTTCTAAAGCAACGTTTATCGAACGATTTATAGGACGAAAAGTGACACTTTAAAGTGCTAGGACTTTAAAGTGTCATTTTAAAGTCCTAGTTCTTTAAAGTGTCACTTTTTGTTCTATAAATGCTCGTTGCTAGGAGATAGAAATTGTTGCGCCTTAGACTACTTACTTAAAACTAATACTGCTACAAATTGCTGGAGATTTCTTTTAATAATTCAACAACTTTAGAAACCAGTATGACATAATAGTTATTTGTATCACAAGGCTAGAAACTGTCACTTTGCAAGTGCGAGTACGTTTGCAGGCCGAGGTGCAACCGAGGCCCTACAAGTGCGAGTACTTGCAAAGCAGTTTCTAGGCGTGTGATACACAATATTTTTTCGGCCGATAAAAATACGTTAATTATAAAAAATCATTTTTTATTCAAATATTTGACGTTAGAGAATTTATTTTTCCAGGGAATTTATTTTTCTGGGCGTGACAATGGGCGTAGCAATGAGAGGGCGGAGTTAGTTCGGTTCAGCGCCACCAATCAAAAATCCTAATTTTACTTTCTGGACTAGTCCGGCAAATAGCATGTTCCGGACGATTTATACGCATGAAAATTGAGTGTTTCTAGCCGGAGGGCTAAAAAATTATGTATGTACCTCAGACGAAAAGTGTCTTTAAGGTACTCGCAAGTAATTACGGCCTCGGCTACCCGCCTCGGCCGTAAACAACTTGCTCATACCTTAAAGCAGTGGTTCTTAACCGGTGTTCCTCGGAACACTGGTGTTCCGCGAACATGTTACAAGTGTTCCGCAATAGTAATTAACGTCACAAGTCCGGGAACTCATATTTTACAGTACGAGTGAGATGTTTAAAGACGAGGCGACGAAAGGAGCCGAGTCTTGAAACTCGAAACGAGTACTGTAAAAAGAGTTCACGGACGAATGTCGTTATGTATTTTATTTCATACTGTAAACAATTTGATTTTTTAATTTTTACATGTGACACTTTTTCAAAACGTCAACATGTGACATTACTGTGTCAAAGCTGGTAGGTGTGGCTTGGTTACACTTTTACGGCTTCTAATTGGGTACATAAAATAACAGTCCGGAAAGTGTTGCTTGGTAACACTTTCCGGCTCTGATACCGTAATAGCTCACTTTCCGGACTCAAAATGGCGCCGGGAAACTGAATTTACCAGACAGTATGAAATAAAATAATAAAACAATTCAGAAGCAGTGCTACCGAGCGCGATTTTCATCGGATTCGAAATCATTTTCCTGCAGTTATGGTCGAATTATGAATCTTGGTTACAAGAAGAAGAACGGTTGGTTAACTTGTCAACGGATAGTACTCGAAAATTGAAATATCCTGAACTGGCTCTTTGGGAATTTTGGATTTTTATGCAAGCTGAGTACCCAATTCTTTCTACAAAAGCACTGAAAATTTTGCTACATTTACGAACATAAAAACTAAAAAAGACTTGGGAATACTGATGAAGAAATGAAGCTAGCTTTATCACACATTAGGCCCGATATTCCTAAAATCTGCTAAAGCTGACAAGCTCATGTATCACATTAAACTTGATTAAAAATTTTTACAAGTTATTTTGTTACGAATTATGTTGATTAGGCTTTTATGATTATATATTTTTTTGTTAAGAGGTAATTTTAGTAGCATGTTTACGCGCTGAAAATTATATAATTTTTAAATAACGGTACGGTTAAATAATGACAGTTGAAAAGAAGGACGAGTATGAATTAAAATTTTTAGACGTTTCCTACATACGCAACAAGGCAAGAACGACCAATTTTAGTATAGTAATTAAATTATAACCTATTATGTAAAACTTACAAAAAGGGACTTACGCAAGACATTCATCAACAATGTATTGATTTTTGCATGTTGCGGGGTGGGTTTCAATATTATCTTCGTATGCATGTATCGACCCTTTTGCAAATTTGTATAATTTTAGCGTAATCTTTATTTGACTTTAGAAAAAATTGCTTATAATTTTTTTAAAACTGATGACCAACATTCACCGACTCTGTTCATCACTTTCAATGTTAAAAAAAAATGATTAAGAGATTAAAAATCGGTATTCGCAAATACTTATACTGAATTTTGAAGTTTTGCTAGGTAGAAGCAATACTAAGAAGATCCAATACTTTCTTGGTTGTTTTTAAGTCAGACAACCCAAAAAATACTTAAAAACGAAAAATATGTTAACTAAAACCCACCCTTAATATTTGACTGTTATTTAATGAGTAATCTGTAGTTTTCAATAAAAAACATGTTCATTCATATTTTGATTGTTTGTTTAATGACCTTAATGATTTAGTAAGCGAGTGCTCCGCAATTTTTTTTTACGATCAAAAGTGTTCCGTGTCGTCGAAAAGGTTAAGAACCACTGCCTTAAAGACTTACTTTTCGTCCTAGATACATAAAATACTATTAATTGAATTTGTAAAGCACTTTAGAGAACAGTTTGAAGAAATAGAGGAAGAAGCCAAAAATCGCAGCCAAATACCTTATATAAGGATGATATACAGCGTGTCCCAGGATAGATGTTACAATAGGTGTGATGGACAAAAAATTTTTGAATTTTATTTTAAGATTGTGGAATTAAGCCCTGCTTGGTTTGAAGAGAATTTTAAGAATATTTTCAGTTTTTGAAAAACAAGTCGGCCTTGACATTGAAACGAAAACTATTTTCTTTTCAGGTAAAGTACCCTTTTTGTTCATGATACGGCAAGATTTTACTAAGAAAAGTTGTTCATAATAAGAAATTATGGCCCTATGCAAAATTTTAGGAAGATCTACCTACTTTGATTAAACCGTCACATTTTAGATTAAACAAAATAAATTGTACCATGAGATCGAAAAAAAGATGATTCTGAGCAGGCCTTGACTAGTACAACACGATTGGCAAGACTGATTTAACAATGTGGCAGTAGGTTAGAGGTTAATAAATGCCAAATAAATTAAAACACAAAACAGTATTTATTTAGGGAACAAACTGAAAACTAAGATGAATACATGTTAGAGTAGGTGTTCAAAATGTGATCCTTCACTAGTATTACAACGATAAACTTAAATAATTCTGGAAACAAGATTGCAAAACTGACTTACATTTGAAATGTCACTGTCACATTATAATTCATAGGCATTCTAGAACCAGTGTAGCCAATTGTGTTGTACTAGTCAAGGCCTGCTCAGAATCTTTTTTTTTTCGATTTCATGGTATTTATTCAAAATTTTCTTTGTAGAACATTGAACGAAACAAATAGCATTTACAAGAAATTTAACTTACGAAACATAATAATAACACTGATCTATAAATTATTTATTCCACATAACTGCCAGGAGGCCATGAAAAAACTATCGTTGACTAATCTTCCTGAAATTTTGCATAGGGCCATAATTTCTTATTATGAACAACTTTTCTTAGTAAAATTTTGCCGTATCATGAACAAAAAGGGTACTTTACCTGAAAAGAAAATAGTTTTCGTTTCAATGTCAAGGCCGACTTGTTTTTCAAAAACTGAAAATATTCTTAAAATTCTCTTCAAACCAAGCAGGGCTTAATTCCACAATCTTAAAATAAAATTCAAAAATTTTTTGTCCATCACACCTATTGTAACATCTATCCTGGGACACACTGTATATCAAGAGTTCACAAGAGAAGACAATTTTTTGATGAAACACCTGCACAAGATACCATTTTAAGTAGTTCCGAGAATTTCAAAAGTAATGGTTTTTCCTGATAAATTTAATCACGGAATTAAAAATGAGAATGAAATTATATGATTGTGTAAACGAAATTTTTGGTGTTTTTTTGCTGAACCTTCAAATAAATATTTAAAAGTGAGTATAAAAAATATAGAACATTTTTATAATATGGATGTCGATGTTGATGACGATTTTGTGGATGAACTAGTGCAATTTAAAGAACTTTGCAAATCGAATAACATTTCTATGAACCCACAAAAAATGTTAAAGTTTTTAATTGACACCAATATTTTGTCTACTTTTTCAAATATTGAAATATTGTTACGTTTATTTAACAAGTCCTATAAGAAACTCACTAAATGAAGGAAATCTTTCATCCTTAGGGATTTTAAATGTTGAAAGCGATATGCTAGTTAGGTTAAACATAAACAAAATAATTAATAACTTTTCCGACATGAAAGTGCGCAAACAAAAATTTTAGGTAGGTACCTACCTAGTTATTAATAATTAATCCATAAAAATAATTAAATTCTTGTCTTAAAATGGTTTTAGTTCCTTTACCAGGGCAATTTGAGAAGTTGTTTAGTTTTAAATCAAAATATATCGAGTTTTATTTTTTGTTTTTAAATACAGGCTGTATCAGAAATAAGTACATTAAATTCCCTCAGGAATCGAACTCGTCAAGAACTGCAACATTTCTTAATAACTTATTTTTGTATAGGTACTTTTTAAATTTTGTGATAAAATTAGTTAAAGAAAATTTATCACAAATTTCATTACCCGCCAATGGAAAATACGTCCGACACAAAACTTCAGTTTGGTCACCATAGTAAATCAACTTACTTAAAAATTAAGCATATCAGTATTTAATTATTTTGAAATAGTAATTTATGATACAAGTAACGTTATGAAGCCTATTACATTACGAGTAATGTAACCAGCAAATAACGTTACGTGCGCCGTAACACGGTTTATATCATCCTATAATTTTTTTTTTTTTTTCAAAAAATAAAATATCTATTTCAATGACAGTTCATAAAGTGTAAGGTAAATCTGACATATTGTGCTGTTATCTAAGCAAATTAAGCTTTACAGCACTAGTGCTGTTAAAGGTATCCTAACACAACCCATTGCTATAAGGAGTTATTCAGTTATTAGCATGATAACCTTATAGGATGATATAAATATATAAACAACTCGTTATTTTAAGGGGGGGTTAAAATGCAAAGAAATGTGAGCTTTAAAAAAAATGATAAGAAATGTTGCAGTTCTTGGCGAGTTCCACTACTGAAAAAATTTAATGTAGGTAGGTACTTATTTCTGATATACCCTCTATATATTTTTTTATTTTATTTCGTTTTTTTACACCTGTTTGGTACTCCTTTCACTCGAATACGGGGCCCGAAAATTTGCTAGTTGAGCCTACGGCCCAACTCAGTTAAATAAGGCCCTGAAGACAGCGTTGCTTTAGGGTGGATCTAATGGTACCCGAAGAAGTAGCGAATGCACCCTACAGATGCATTCTAGATTTCGCAAACGGAGCCAAACTGTAGGATTAAATCTTAGGGGCACAATAAGCCGATGAGTTCAAGTGCAATGGGTTATAAACCACACCCCATGTAAATAAATAATAATAACAGTTTAAACATGTTTACTGAATTATGTACACAGTTCACATACATACAGTATGTTCTAATAAGTTCCAAGTAATATATGGGCACATTTATTATCGTTAAATTTACGACAAAACCGAGTAGGTACATGTTATCCTACCAACTTTCCAAACTATTGAACTAATGACAAAAACAAACGCGATCGGTATCCTTGAAATTTAAAACGTTCGTTTGTGTTGTGTTTCCTATTTCTTGCCTTAATAAAATACAACAGCGTATGATAGACCACCCATGTTGCTACTAACCTTCTAGCAGTAACGTAATAATCTATATACTGCCCACGCATGTGTATAATTATGTAAACAATAACAATTGCAGCTGTTTAATTTCTAATCGCAGACACCGGAAATTATTTTTTAAGAGCACAATACAAAAACGAAACTTACAAACTGACACCGTAAACTATAAATAATTTATTGAAAACGTACTCTTTAACCAGTTCACTGTAGTATCCGCATGCAAACGCTAACTAATTCATTTTGGTTTAGAATTTAGGACCGTAAAAGCAATAATTCGCGCACTTATATTTTTTGCACGATCCGTTAATTTGACATGTTTACTGATTTAATTATGGCAATCGTAAGTTATGCTTACAAATTACTGATCGGTAAGTAATAAAATATGAAAATTTGAGTGTTTTTTGTCATTTTAGGTAGTGGGATCTCTAGATAATTTGACAGTTATCACACAATTATTGTCACTTTGACATGAACAAATTTAGATTCATTTAATTTGGTTATTGCATGGATCATGCAAAAATTGTAATAAACATCACGGGCGTAGGTGCTACCGGTCTCGGGTAAAAAATGGAGACCTCCGCTACGCGTCGGTCTCCACACATTTACCCTCGACCGGTAAAATGCACCTTGATACTTAAATAACTATTGAATCGTGCCAATTTGATAAACAACAGGTGTTGGTAATTGAGAAACTAAAACTCCTAAAAGTCCTAAATACTCTGAACGCTTACGCAGAGTAAACCCATCAAACATATTCTTTGTGTCCACCCAGCTTGGAGGACTTTGATCGTTTTTCGTTAAAACTAACTACAAACAATTATATTTCAATGACATGTATTGTCATACAGTTAAACCGCTTCCTGAACCTAAATGTGAAGTTTAATATTCTATTCTAAAAGTAGGTAGTTTAATATTCGGAACAAGATAATGTTGCTAGAAAAAAACTTTTATAAAGTCTGCTTAGAAAAATAAAAACAAGTTAGATGAGAGACGAGGGAACGATGGTGTCTATTAGTATAGTACAGTGGTTCCCAAACTTATTTTTCCGCGGAACCCTTATACAATGTTTCACATACCGTGGAACCCTCACCATATCTATAAACATCCCAATCTTAACTGGATATTTAAAAAAAATACCTACAAATAATTTATTCAACCATAATACGTATGATACACAAGAGATGCAATAAACTGTACAAAACAAAATACAAACCAAATATGAAATGAAAGATTAATGAAAAGAATGTAGATGTTTAGACTTCAATAGTTTCTGAAAATTTTTACTCCCGGAACCCCAAAACTATTTCGTAGAACCCCAGGGTTCCACGGAACACCCTTTGAGAACCACTGGTACCTATAGCATATCGTCGCTTGGTGGACAAAGCCTCCTATGTGCCAAAAACAATATTTTCAGGGAGGAGAAAAAATGCTTTTTAATGTTCATAACTTTAATGTAAGATTATTTTTAATAATTTTTTTACACCATTTAGCACCTAGAGGATTTTACCAAACACTGCAGAAATGCCAAAATAATCGAAATAGACGAAAACCCTGGTAGTAGATAATATGCATAAAAAAAATAAACGCTAATGTGCGAGTTCATTCGAATGAAATACTCAAGCATGTATACGTGTAGATTAGGGTGGCCCTTAATTATGGTTGAAACAAATTTTGACCGGGTCACCCCCCAAATCGATTCTAAAAAAATAAAACGTAATTTTAAGATTTACCAGACCTCCCAATTCCATCGTTAAGGGGTGCCCCAAGGAGCCTGCTTTTTCCCATTTACATAACATAGGTTTTCAGTACACTTCTGGTTTTTATTTTTTTACAAAAGTACGTGTGCCTTAAAAAATCCGGCGAGTGCTCCGATTCGTTGCTCACCGATGCCCCTTTCATGGAAAAAATGTGGGAGCCAAGTGTCATATCTTAACCTTCCCGTACCCGTGGTCCAAATCTTCCTTTAGAACACATGCGGGGTATTTCAGATACCCCAGTGTTTTTTCGTTCCTATGACTTATTTTGGCTTTGTTATTGCCTTTTATCATAAAATTAGTATAATTTAGTTCTTGTAACACAAAAGTTTATTGAAAAATACAAATTAAAATTAAAATTAATGAGGTAATTGTGCGCTTTTACACGACTCAACTTGTGCGCAGCTGCACGAACTAGTTTCATCCGGATTTTGTCATAAACGGGTAAAATATTTCAAAAAATAATTATTATACAGACAAAAATTAATTGTTTTAACACCCTAACAATTAATTTTTTTTAATCAAATTTTAGAATTATAAAGCTATTTTATATCGCGGGGAATTCCTAGGATTTGAAGATAATTTTTTTATTCTATGCTAATATAATATTTTATTTTGACTGATATTTTACCATTCAGATGAACATTTATCTACCGAGGAATACATAAAGGCTCAATTCGATTAACAAAGTTATTAAAAAGTTATAGTAAAAAAACTGCACTGGGGTATGTAAAATACCCCGCACGGGTACGGAAAGGTTAAGCAAATAAATGGGGGTGAAGAAGGTGGTAATTTTAAAATATTGTCGTTTCTCTCGGTTGTAACGAGTTGTTAAGATATGACACTTGGCTCTCATGATTTTTTTCCGTGAAAGGGGCATCAGTGAGCAATGAATCGCAGCACTCTCCGGATTTTTTCAGGCACACATACTTTTGTAAAAAAATAAAAACCCGAAGTGTGCTGAAAGCCTATGCTATTTAAATGGGGAAATGCAGGCTCCTTGGGGCACCCCTTAACGTTGGAATTTGGAGGTCTGGTAAATCTTAAAATTACTTTTTATTTTTTTAGAATCGATTTGGGGGGTGACCCGGTCAAAATTTGTTTCAACCGTAATTAAGGGCCACCCTAGTGTAGATAACCAAACTAGTAATCAGCGAGTTTAATAATAAAAAAGAGAGAGATAGAAAGACTAACTTTTCACACAAAGAGGGTAATTATTCCAGTTTTATTGAAAAGTCGTAAGGTAAAAATATATACATTTTTTTCTATTGGATTGACACCATAGCTTCAAAATAAAACTGTATTAAAGAAACGTTTCTTTCCGTTCGCTTTTTACGATGAATTTCAATAGCAACCAGTGGATACCCACATAAACCTCCAATACGAAGTGTAAATTGCTTAGCTCAGTATTTAAGGCCGAAAAGTTTGTCTCATTCGAAAAACACAAAGAAAGGTCTTCTCACAGGCTGTCCTTTTCTAATGACTTGCAATAGCACCCAATGGGGAGCCATAGGACCTCAAATATGAAGTGCGGTTGACTGAATTCAATCATCATCATCAGTGATGCTACAGCCCTGTAAGGGCCTCGACCTTCTCAATCGTCTTCCGCCATTCCTTTCGATTTTGTGCTCTTGTCTTCCAGTTGGGGGCACCGATAGTTCTTGCATCTTGTGTTACACCATCAACCCATCTAAGCCTTGGCCTGCCTCGCTTTCTACTCCCTACCGGTTCAGTACTGAACACTTTTTTTATGGGGTTTATTTCACTAGCTCGGACCACATGTCCTGCCCAGCGCAGTCGTTTCTGTTTGACCGCCGTGACAATATCTCTTCCGTTGACCTTATTCTTGTATAGGTTATATAGTTCAAAATTATATCTGCGCCTCCATGATCCATTTTCTTGTACAGGTCCGAAAATTTTACGTAGTATTTTTCGTTCAAAGATGAGTAGGGAGTTCTCGTCCGCTTTGGAGATGGTCCACGTCTCCGACCCGTATGTTAACACAGGGATTATTAGGGTCCTATATATTCTCAGTTTTGTTATTTGTGAAATTCGTTTATTAGAGAGATGCTTGGATAGACCATAGTAGCATTTATTGGCGCTCAATATGCGCCGTTTGATTTCCTTCGGGACGTCATTGTTTGGGTCGACTTGTGTGCCTAGATAGGTGAATTCCCTGACTGTTTCAAAATTGTGGTTATCGGTGACTAAGTTTTGTCCTGCTTGGCCAGCTCTAGTGCGTGACGTTGTTGACATGTACTTTGTCTTTACTACGTTTATTTGTAGTCCCATATTTTCTGCTGCGGTTGCTAGGTGTGAAACAGTTTCTACAGACTTTCTTGTGGTTCTCGTTATTATGTCGACATCGTCTGCGTATGCCAGAATCTGCGTTGACTTAGTAAAAATGGTTCCCCTGGTTTCAAGGTTTGCATCCCTAATGATTTTCTCCAAGGCTATATTAAACAGTTGGCACGCTAGTGCGTCTCCCTGTCGCAGTCCTTTACAGATCTCAAAAGGTTCTGATATGTCGTTTTGTATTTTAACGGCAGACGTGGTCTTAGCCATAGTCATTCTGACTAGGCATATTAGCTTCTCTGGAACTCCTTGTTCGTTCATAGCTTCAAAGAGGTTTGGCCTAAGGATATTATCATATGCGGCTTTAAAATCGACGAAGAGATGATGCATATCTATGTTAAATTCTCTAGACTTCTCCAGGATTTGGCGTAGGGTAAATATCTGGTTTGTGGTTGAGCGGTTAGGTCTGAATCCTGACTGATATTGTCCGAGGTGGGCTTCAGAGTATGGTTTTAGTCTTTCATTTAGTATGTTTGATAATATCTTGTAGCACGTGTTGAGAAGAGTTATTCCCCTATAATTTTGGCAGTCTAACTGATCCCCTTTTTTATGTAGTGGACATATGAGTCCTAAACTCCATTCTTCTGGTACTTCTTCCTCGGCCCAGATTTTATAGATGATATTATGCATATACTCCATTAGGTTATTTCCACCATGCTTAAATAGTTCTGCCGAGATGCCATCTCTACCTGGGGATTTGTTCTTGTTTAGCTTTTTTATGGCCGCTACCACTTCATCCATTGTTGGGGGTTCTAGCTGCTCCTTATTTTGGAACTCAAACTCTGTATTTCCTGTTGGTTCGCCCGCCAACTGCTCTTGAAAATACTCTGTCCATCTTGATATGATGTCTTCTTTATCACTTAGTAAGTTTCCTTCTTTGTCCCTACAGATGTTAGTTCTCGGCTAAAAAGACTTTTCTTGATGCGTTTAACTGCTGATAGAGTTTCCTGGTTTCGTTTTGGCTTCGATAGTTTTCAAGCTGATCTAGAAGTCTATTCTCAGCTTCCCGTTTCTTCTGTTTGTGTATGCGTTTCTCTTCCCTTCTAAGGTTCTTGTATTTGTCTATTGTCGCCCTCGTTCTGCGCTGTTGGATACTTTTGTATGCTTCGTTCTTTTTGAAGGTCGCTTCACGACATTCTTGGTCGAACCAATCTGCCCCTGGTTGGTTTTTTGTAGTGCCCAACACTTCTTTTGCTGCTGCTGTAATAGCCTCTTTGCATGTGTTCCACATTTCTGTAGTCGACTGACTTTCGGTTTGAATCTGTTGTATATGCGCTTCTATGTGCTGCTGATATTGTTTCTCCGTTTCTTTGTCTTTAAGCAGGTGTATATTATACTTTGTCTGCTTGGAGCTGTTTCCCTTCTTGACATTGGAGATTCTTGCGCGAAGTTTAAAATTTACCATGTAGTGGTCCGTGTCGATGTTGGCACCTCTATAGCTTCTTACATTTATTAGGTTTCTAAGGTGTCTCCTATCAATTACGACATGGTCAATTTGATTTTTTGTGAGGTCATCTGGCGATACCCAGGTTATTTTATGGATATCCTTGCGGTTAAAGCGGGTACTTCCTATGACCATGTTCTTGGCTGCTGCTAGATTGGTAAGTCTGGCGCCGTTGTCATTTGTCGTATCATGGAGACTATATTTACCGATATACTCTTGGTAATACAGCTCTTTTCCTAGTTTTGAGTTCATATCTCCAATTATCAGTTTGATATCGTTTGCCGCGCAGTTGTCGTATGCGCTGTCCAGTTCTTCATAGAAACGGTCTTTTTCATCTTCGCCCTTGTCTTCAGTTGGAGCGTGCACGTTTATCAGGCTTATATTGAAGAATTTCCCTTTTATACGTAGGACGCACATTCGCTCACTCACAGCCCTAAACCCAATGACCAGGTGCTTCACTTTACGTGATACAATAAAGGCAGTACCAAATTCATGTCTGCATGCATTACAGCTGTAATATACGTCATGTTCTCTCCTTTGCATGACACCTGTTCCTGTCCATCGCATTTCTTGTATTGCCGCAATGTCAATTTTATATTGTTGTAATTGTTCCTGTAGTAGTCTTAGTCCTCCAGTTCTATACAGTGTTCTGACATTCCATGTACACATATTTAGATCGTTGTCCTTATTTCGGTGCCTAAGTCGTCGTCGTAATTCCAGTCCGGCGTTTTCAATATGAGACTCCGTAACTGATGTGTTTTTTACGGGGAAAGGATTTTCACTCCCATGGGGTAGTTGGCCCCACGCCCAACCCCCTTTTCGGAGGGCCATTTCTCCCTCTCTCGTTTGATCCTGACCCTGCCACCTGGGTTGGTTACCAGATCTCCAGCAGGGTTGCTCAGGTTGACAGGGTTCACCACGTGAAGGTGAGAGTAGGGATTGAATTCAATACTTAAGACAAAAGCAAGAAACGTTCACGTCGAAGCTGGAGCGTTAGCGTATGAAGTTTTACGCTTACAATGCATATACCGGGTGGCTAGAAAAAAACGAACCCTGTTTAAGTCCTCTCATCTCCGGAACACTTTCAGATAGTGATTTCAGTTTTTGCTTTCTAAGAAACAGTGGATTGAAAATTATTCCTACCAAATTATAAACAATTATTTTAAAAAATAAAGGAATGGCGAATTTTTTAATATCAACTAGAAAAAATCAATTACACGTTGACAATGTTCTTAAAAATTCTACCAATAAACATCTTGTATAGTGTATTCTACTCATAAACATGTTGTATGGGACCTCCATTTTGTAAATTCACAATTCTTAGTCTATGTTTAAACTGTAAAATTGCTCTTCTACTTAAATTTATAGACACTTCTGGCCACAGATGTTCTAACCGTCAGCGCAGATCTTCTAAGTTTGCAAATGGTTCCCGTCTTTCAGCACTTACACTTTTTCTTGCAATAGATTCCACACTGAGTAGTCTAAGTCTAAAAGATTACAGTATGGAGAATTAGACGGCCACTGGTTTGCTCGAATAAAAGATGGCGTGTTTTCTTCTAAGAACTGTTGTGTCCTTGCTGCTCGGTGGGATGGAACATAATCGTTATTCGGGTACAATCGATGCATTTCCAGTAGTAAATTGTCACGTAAATGCCGTATGTAGCTATCTGCGTTTGTTTTGGTTAACTAACGATCAGTAAAAAATAGCCGACTATTGCCATTCCAGGATATTGCGCATGACACCATGAGCGATTATGCTTTCATTCAGGACAGCGCTCCATCCACAGAGCAGCAAGGACACAACAGTTCTTAGAAGAAAACACGCTATCTTTTATTCGAGCAAACCAGTGGCCGCCTAATCCTCCAGACTGTAATCCTTTAGACTACACAGTGTGAAATGCATTGCAAGAAAAAGTGTATGTTGAAAGAGGGGAACCATATGCAAACTTGGGAGATCTGCGCCGGCGGTTAGAAGAGGTGTGGCCAGAAGTGTCTATAAATTTAATCAGAAGAGCAATTTTACAGTTTAAACATAGACTAAGAATTGTGAATTTACAAAATGGAGGTCCCATGCAACATGTTTAGAAGTAGAATACACCATACAAGATGTTTATTGGTAGAATTTGTAAGAACATTATCAACGTGTAATTGATTTTTTCTAGTTGACATTAAAAAATTCGCCATTCCTTTGTCTTAGAGAGCAAAAACTGAAATCGCTATCTTAAAGCGTTCCGCAGATGTGAGGACTTAAACAGGATTCATTTTTTTCTAACCACCCGGTATAAAGAAAGAAACTGAAGGTAATAAGCCAATCAACTACAAAAATTGCTAATATATGTATAATATTCTTCCAATTCCTCTTTTATATAAAATTATTATTTATCATTATTTAATAATAAATTATCAAAATGTATTGAAACAGCAGTTCCTAACTTCAAAAATCAAATAAAAGACGAGCCATAAGTTAAGGCACAATCTAGTAACACAATAGATCTTGAACCAATTTTCTTAGGACATATATTTATTAAGCAAACCCCACTTATTTTTCAGTGTTCTATCAGCCGTATCATTTATACCATGGTTTTTTGAAACACCTTGTATATCTTCTTAACTTTGTAATATTAATACAAACTTCCAATATGGAGATTATCTAAAACCATATCCCATATATACAGGGTGTATCTAAAATCGCGCATAATATGTATATCACGCGATTCTACGTCAAAATTCAAGCAAAAAGCTCCAGTACCAATTTGCTGTTAACTCTTTAGTTATGGAGTTATTAGCAGCCTTAGGTCGTATTAATTCTGGTTTGCTTGTCGTGTCATATTCTTATGAAATAATGATTTTTAGCTGTAGTTTAATCAACAAAAGAAATAACTCATCCGTAATTGTACTCAACATACCCTTCGTTTAATTAGAATTTCCATTCGAAGTTTGTAATGTTTTCAGTGCTTGTGCTTTTTATAAATGTTGCAACGATGTACAATGCAATTATATTAAATCAAGCTGGTTGCTATTGGTGATATCGCAGCTGACGCAGTATGACTGACCGCATAGTGTTGCTAAGTTTACAAGACTTTAATTAACAATTCTTCAAAAACTACACGTTTTGGACTAAAACAGTTATACAGGGTGACATTGAAAAAACTGCCATGCATAGTACCACGCGATAGAGGACCATAAAATAATAAAAAAAGTTCTTATACGCTAATGTCCGATCGCCTTTTGTTTTCAAGATACAGGATGTTAAAAGTTTGTTAGAAAATTTATTTATTTTTTTAAAACTACAATGCATAGTACCACGCGATAGAGGACCATAAAATAATAAAAAAAAGTTCTTATACGCTAATGTCCGATCGCCTCTTGTTTTCAAGATACAGGATGTTAAAAGTTTGTTAGAAAATTTAATTTTTTTTTAATAACTACAATGCATAGTACCACGCGATAGAGGACCATAAAATAATAAAAAAAGTTCTTATACGCTAATGTCCGATCGCCTTTTGTTTTCAAGATACAAGATGTTAAAGGTTTAAATTTTCTAACAAACTTTTAACATCCTGTATCTTGAAAACAAAAGGCGATCGGACATTAGCGTATAAGAACTTTTTTTATTATTTTATGGTCCTCTATCGCATGGTACTATGCATTGTAGTTTAAAAAAAAAATTAAATTTTCTAACAAACTTTTAACATCCTGTATCTTGAAAACAAAAGGCGATCGGACATTAGCGTATAAGAACTTTTTTTATTATTTTATGGTCCTCTATCGCGTGGTACTATGCATTGTAGTTTTAAAAAAAAAAATTAAATTTTCTAACAAACTTTTAACATCCTGTATCTTGAAAACAAAAGGCGATCGGACATTAGCGTATAAGAACTTTTTTTATTATTTTATGGTCCTCTATCGCGTGGTACTATGCATGGCAGTTTTTTCAATGTCACCCTGTACAATTTTTTGTCTAGTTTTTAACGCAGAAACGCATGGTACGAATATTATGCGCCATTTACGATACACCCTGTATATTGTTCATGTTCTTGTTCTTCAATTATTTCTGAAATAAATCAAACTTCATTTTCATGAGAAAAAAGCCCGAAATTTAGCGGAGAAGCTATTAATAAAGAAATAATGTGAAATCAAAGCCAAAGGCCAAGCAATACTAATTTTAATATAAAAATGTTTGCCATACCACCGAAACTAATTTCCAAGTTTCATCAACTCCTGTTTCGTTCATTTGCTTATTTGAACTTTGAACTTCAATAAATAATAATCATTTCGCTTTCAAGTTTTTTGCGTTTCAGTTTGGTTCAGTTATTATTTCAAAATTCACATTAATTTCTTAAAAATGTATGTTTGTACAGTCTGCTACCTTAATTTGTTACTTGATTGTCATAATAACATTTTTTCCAGTAGTTAACCTCATGGTTTCAACTGCGTTTATGAAAGTTCTTCTAGGATTAACCCCTCTGGATATTTATCTGAAAGGGAAAGCCTGAATTGGGGACTACACTGAACCAAAGTACTATTTCTGCAAACAATTCATTGTCAGATACGATCGCAATGATTGCCCACCCTATCTGAAGAAAGGGCTAGTCTGATTCACAGATGGATCCCGCACAGCACAGGGTACAGGGGCAGGTATACACGGAGTAAGACCAAAAGAGAGCA
Source organism: Melanotus villosus (assembly GCA_963082815.1). NCBI lineage: Eukaryota > Metazoa > Arthropoda > Insecta > Coleoptera > Elateridae > Melanotus > Melanotus villosus. Next base: position 33,726,494 of record OY720425.1, on the reverse strand, counting down.
AGTAAGTGTACAATCTCCTGAAACCAATGTTGCAGTCTTCGAAGACAAAATCTTTGTTATAATGCAATGTGTACAAGAGAATGTAAAACGTGGGTATACTAGACAACACACAAGCATTCTGTCTGATAGTCAAGCAGCCAGCTATAAAAGTGCTTGTATCACATCGAATTAATTCTAAATGAACGAGAGAATGCCCGTCTCACCTGGCAATCTTATCCTATGTAGAAGGCAAAAAGGAGACGCGCTCGCAAAAACTGGCGCACCCACCCCGTTTATAGCACTTGAATCTTTATATTCAAACGAAGAATCCATCAGACAGCGATTGAGGGGTGGACCAGGACACAATATGCCTGCCGCTAGGATGCAACCCAGGGCTAAAGACTGGGAAAGAAAACGATTGGAATGCATTGTTCCGGATTAACTACTGACGTAGTACTTACACACAAAAACCTCCCTCGTAAGTAACATCCTGAAACTGGTTGAGGGCACGGGACTACCTCAACAGAGGGGTGCACAAAAGATCATAGAGTCGAAGTGCATATACTGGGCTTTCAACCTAGTGGAAACCCCGCCAACAATCAATCAATAACCCCATAACGGATCGTGCTTCTTCTCATTGATAAGTGAAACTTAGAATATTGTTCACCATACAGGAAATCGAAGTAGGTTTCAGGCATAAGAGAAAAAAGTATTTTTTGGAAATTCAGATTTTGACCTTAGGCTGTTCCATATTTTAAGCTAATATTTTTGGACATCTTAATTTTCTAAACTTTGAGCATTCCCTATATTATAATAAGTTTTGCTTGACATTCACAATTTTTAGTTCGTCGGCGTCTTTATTTGTTGTTGCAAAATTCAGATAATTGTTTTGGAAACCAAGACTCTCAAAGATTTAGGTGTTTATTTTCACTTCATTAGTTTTGTTTCGATAAGTTTCCACGTTGTTATTGTTCTTGTTTATTGCTTTACAACTACATTTGAGAAAATTTAGTATTTACAGTATAATATCTGAATTCTTTTTCTGTTTCGCTTTGGCTAACTATTATTTTTATTTTTATGGTGCTTTGCTTTGAACTTTCCATTCTTCCTGAAATTTCCGTCTATCTTTGCAAACTTAGCACTAATTGTTTGGAATTTTTAGCTTTTTTTTAATAATCTTCCAATTTCCTTCAACTTCGCCATTCTGATATAGCTTACATCTTTTAATTCAAGCTTTAACCTAATTTTCTTTTTAGGATCGTAGTTTAAGGTCGTCTTTTCCTTTCTCAGACATTTGTCTTGTCCAATCTTGTACATAATCTTGTGTAATTTTTTTCTTTCAATAGAGGAAATTGGTTTACTTTATATTGATGTAAAGCTTAATTTGTGTTAGTAATAATTTTATCCCTTTTGTTGCTAATTCAATAGGATGCAATAAGTTTTTCACACATTTTTGAAACTTTAAACCGAACCGGCAGTACGGCAGAGTGGGAGTGCACGGAAAACTGAATTATTAAGAGTTAAACAAGAGTCTGCTTGGCCACAACTTGGATAGGTGACCGCTCTGCGGCTCGGTGTATCCGGCTCCCTCGACACCGTAAAAAGGTATGAGGGTAAGAGAAAAAGAAAGAAAGAAAACCGAATTTTAATTGGTGTTCTTTCTTTTCTTCTATATTTAACAGATTTATTAAACGAAATCAAACCCAATTTTTAAATGCATTAGAAACAATGCGGAAATAAATTAGTATAAAAGTATTCTTTTTAAATTGAAGGTTTGCAGGTTTCAGAACATACAAAAATGAAGCACAATAAAAGCAGCAAATAAAAAGGTAGAAGAACATACATCCCTCATAATTCCGCCTGAATGGATGGATACGTTTTTCCATCCACATATACATAAATGTCATAACTAACGATGGAGCAATAAAGAGTTCGTGTTAGCGTTTCCTCTACATAAGCCTATTCGAGCATATTTTTCAAGTTTTTTCCTTGTTTTTGTAAAAATGTTTACGTTTTACTATAAATGTCTGTCATACGTTTTATTTCATTGCAAAACTTCTGGCATGCAGAGTTTTCAATAAATTTAATTTTTGTTTTATTTATGAATATTTTTTCATGAATTTGTTTTATAACCACACTAAAATTTCGTTTAGTTGAAATAGTAAACTTTCAACCGTTTAAGTTTTAGTTACTGAAGTATAACTAATTTAAAAGCAGCCACGAAGCTTTCGTTTTTTGAAAACAATTCTTAAATCCTCCTTTAAGTTGCCTCATCAGAGAAACCTTTAAGGATAATATTAAGTATAAAATTTTCTTCACAGAAACTTGATACGCTGGCTTATTTTACCTTAGAGTTTTGATAAGTTCAACAACTCATAAAACTTTAAAAGTGATAAATCCTTTTGAAGTTGGAAAAATTTGTGTTTTATTATGTCAAAGATAAAAAGATGGTTTAAAATGCATTTTTCCTATGGTTATGGTTAGGTTTTGCTTCTAAAAATTTGTTATGCTTATGGATCTCTAGAATACTTCCATCCTAAGCTTTAGTTAGTTTTGGTTTGGTTAAGTAATTAGTATTATTATTATTACCCTAAATAAAGGAGGAAGAAGAAGAAGAAGCAGAGAACTGCATTTTTTAAATAAACCATAATAGGTACTGCTTAATAAATGTTTTTGTGGGTAATTTACTGTAGTAATTTATCAAACTCATCAAATATTCAACAAAGATTTAGTTTCCTCATTGTATTTCTTTATGCTAGCTTCTTGAATGTTTACATTCATTGTTTTAGATTGTTGATTTCGTATGTTAGATGTGAAAAAATTTTTAATTATCAATGTTTTTATTCCCAAAACGTTGTGACGATTTTTACTTTATAGCAAAACTCCAGTGATTTTTCCTTCCCTAGTTTAAATTTCAGACGTTTTAAAATATCAACTTAATTGCCCTAATTTAATTTACAGAAAAATAGCGCAGATTAAGATGATGTTAATACCCATCAATCATTCAAAACTAAAAATTTGCATTCTTTAACCTCATTCCACTTACATGAAGCCTATAAGGTTTTTAGTGCTTTAGTTTCCGACCATGGTTTTTTAATATTCCCTTAATATTATTTATTCAGAACCATCTTGACGATTTTGGTTGTTTCGGTTTCTCCAAAGTTTAATTTTTATTTTTGGAATTTAAGAAAACCTTAAAATCCAAGGTATTCCCTGCTGCCTCAAGCGTTTGTCAACCTTTGCTATCCTTTAATTTTTGATTATAAGATATTTTTGAAACTTTTAAAGACTTACCGAATAAATGATTATAATTAATGTAACTAACTAATAAGAGCTAAATTTAAAAATACCTAACTGATACGTCTTATCAAATACACGATTAATCCTTTGAGGTGTCCAACAATCATCCAGGTTTTATTAATAAATCGAATATTAAATATTAAATTTGCTTTAAGAATAAAATAATTTCATTGAGAGATTAGTTGGGAAATAAAGGGAGAAATACTTAGATAAAAAAGTGAGAAAGGAATGAGAAGGAAAGGAATAACAAAAGACAGAAAGAAAGTTAGATGAAAGAGAAACAAAGTGAAAAACAGAGATTAACCGAACTCGTTCAGATTAACAACAATATTATTGTCCAAAGGTAGTAAAAGGGATCGAATTACGTTCTTATCAGAGAACCGTAACCCTAAAGGGTTACCAGGATACGCATAATTGCGGAAAACCCTCGAGCCTTCCATCAGAAACTTTTCAATCCAAATGGGTACAATAAATGTATTTTAGATCTGTAAACAAATGGAAAATAAAGGCGTACTGAATATTCATACGGCTTTTCACGTTTCTGAAGCCAAAATTTAATACACACAGGTAACTCTAAAAGTTTAAAGTAATATTTAAGTATCCGAATGAATTATGACGAAAGTTTTAGAGTTGTGTTTAACTTATTCTGCTCACGAATACATTAATTTCCCGAATTAGGTCCCGTTATTCGTGTAGGTAGCATACAAGGGCGAGTTTCTTTTTTAGCAATGGAATTTATTAACGTGTTGTACATTTGTGAATGTTACAAAATCCGCAGTTGATTAGATGACAATCGCGAGGGTGGCTTTAATGTAGTTTTACATGGTCCTTTCTATTCTTTCACAAAAATAACGCGCAGTCCTTGGCAATATCGAGCAGTTTGCCGATATTGCTGTGTTTCAATTCCAGTAGCCCGTTGAAATGTTGTTGAACTTCCCTTAATTTCACACCAACTTTACAACTACCCCTCACCTGTATTACTGCGTCCGGTCGTGCACAGTTCAACCCCGATAAGGTCGCTAAAATATCATTTGTTGATTACATCTAAGGTGATGTAATATTTTCGTGTTCCACCACCATCTTAAAGCTAAAAAAAGGTATCGAATAAAAATTCGTAAAATTAGTTTATCGGGACGGTCCCCGATTCGTGAATGAAAGAATCAGAATTTTATAAAAATATATTCCTGAAATTTTAGTCGACGCTTTAATGCACATAAAATTTGTCCCACGAAGCGTAAATCTAGCGCTATAAATTTAGCGATTTTTACGCTTCGAATTTCGTTAAAACAGGAAGTAGAAATACTGGAATTAAATTATCAGGAGAAAATTCTGAAAACCACAACCGAAATACAATTAAATGTTAAAAGGTTAATTTTCCTTTAAATTTCCCTTATGTAAAGTTGAGTGCATGGATGGATAACCTACTTACAAAAGCAATTATTAATGGTGATTTAAAAGCTTTTAGTGAATTGCTTAGACCTTTTATATAAGCGTATTTGTGCATTTTATCGAACATTTTCAACCGATAAAAACGCTTCCGTACTTTAAAATCATCTAAGAACGTCGCGTATTCTGTAACATACTTTTTCTACAAACACTACTAAAAACTGAATTTTTAACACGGCATACTGCAATTAAAAATGTAATATTAAATGGCAGCGTGTTAAAAGTAGATCACGTGGTTTACTTTTAACACTAGTATTAAAAGTATGCTGTCACAATGACAATTTTGGAGCAAATATTATTCAAAGATTGATTTTACCTACTAAATTGACAAATCTAACGTTGCCCTACTAGCAGCTTCTTCTATATCGACCGGAATTTCTTCACTTAGATTAGAACTCATCTTAAATTATTCTTTTTCACTTTTGACAAGCATATGTCAAACAATACATATGTAAGCTCAATTCTAAATTGTTTCGTAAATGTCACAGAGTACTAGATTTTTTAGGTAATCTTTGGAATCCCTAATAAGAGAGTTTAAAATGCTTTCAATGGCGTTTGTAGAAAAAATAGTGTATGATATTCGTGTTAAAAGTGATTTTATTTTGTTCGTGGGGTTGCTCAACTCGCTACGCTCGTTTCGCAATCTCCCCCACTCACAAAATAAAATCTCACTTTTAACACTTGTATCATAAATAGCTATTTTGCACAGTCGCCTCTAAAGTTGACGTTTTACAAATTCTAAACAGTTGCAAAAGTCGATGTTTACAAAACGACTGCCGTAACTAACACGTAAAGATGGTATCGAACGCATAATGAACTTTCATGATGTGCATCTTCAGTCGCGGCCAATCCGATGTCACGTACTGGCAAATGTTTTTTCTTTTATTCTTTACTTGTCACATTAAATACCTACGTACGAATGTTGTATGAAATAATAAAATAAGTACAAAAACTGTTTTCAGTTTATTGAAATGAATTACTACAATATGGAAAGCGAGATTAATAAATTCTCGAATAAAAAATTTTTAAATTTGGGTATAATCTACTATTTGAATTTATACTGCGTCTGTGCAAAAAATAATGTATGCAACACGTGTGTAAATAAGTTTTATGGCATTCGTTCGGATTTTTTCGTGATTCGACTTCGTCTCATCACGAAACTCCCGAACTCATGCCATAAAACTTAATTTTACACACTTGATACATAAATAACTATTATATTAAAAATGTGATTATGTTTTACATGACTTTTGACAGTGATTCTAAATAGCAGGTGACATAACCTAACATTTCATACAAAGTTTGTTATAAACTGTGCTTGCTGTACTATTCGACAATTATTTCAACAACACTTCTTTATTTAGACCATGTCTGTTTTTCTTTAACGATAGCTTGGGACCGTATTAGTCTTCAGTTGAAGTCGATACAACTCTTTTCCATCGTTTCGCTGGAGATCCTACTCTTCCCTTTCCTCGTGGTTAGTTGTCTCTTGCGATTTATGGTAGGCGATCATTGGTCATTCTATTAACGTGGTCTTCCCACGATTTTTTCCTGGTTTTTATGAACTCTCTAATGTTTTGTAACGTACCTATGTTCATTAAAAAAAAAACTCGCAGCAATCTCTGGAAATGATTTTCATATGTAACATACAGCCTAAGACATACTTAAAACAAATTTTCAAAGCACTCTAGAGTTATTTTTTTTAATGAACATACTTTATGTTGCACTCTTGGGGAATTTTGTGACTTGAAACTCTGTCCCTCAAACTATTGTCCTTTAATGTTCCCATTTCGGTTGTCTCTGGCATTTATATTGTTTTGCTGGTATGCTAGTATCTGCTCGGGTTTGTGCAGATTATGCAAGTAGTGGTCGTAGAGAGGTCTTGTTTTCTGTTGCTATGTCAAAGCGCCCCGATGCTATAGCCCCTTTGATTGTCTGGTATTGTACTTCCTTACTAATATCATGATTGGTCGATATTTGTATTTCTAAGTATTAAAATTCCATAGTTTGCTAAATCACTATTTTTTCTATCTCTAACTTCCATCTTAACGGGTGTCTGAAAATTGTCAAGCATTTTGTTTTATCCTAGGTTACCTCCATATTTAGTGTTTTTGATTTTGTTACGACCTGATGTAGCATTCTTTGTAGATCGTCCCCGTTGCTGGCAATCATGACGGCATCGTCTGCGTAACATATTATTTGTATTTTTGTCCCTTTGTATATCCTCTGGTCTTTTTGGCGTTGTCTATGATTTTATCAATCACTATATTAAATTAGCATAGGGTCTAAAAGGGTAGTGAAGTGCAACACATGACGCTGCTACGCATGCGTCACATAACCTCTCCTGTACTCAATACCGACTCTCTTCTCCAAGTCGGCGGATCTCGGGAAACTTACACTACGGGACTCACAACTTGTGCATACGGAAAATAGCGGCCCCAAGCTACCATAGCTGTGACTGTCCTTGTATTAACTTGTCGTCTGGAGGGCAGTTCCTTCTCTTTATTTTTTCCTGTCTGGCATCACTTGGCTAACCCTTGTTGCTTCCGACCATTGGGGTATCCGAAGGCTAGAAATCTTTAATTTCACATCTATCATATCATCAAGGTTAGCCCACCCAGTAAAGAGATTGAACAAGGGATCAACCACCCCTTTCCAGAAAACAAAACCGGTTGTGTAGACTCGACAAAACTCGCACAAAGGAAAAGAACTAAAAATGTATTCCTGGAACGTGAGAACATTTTATAAAACTGGAAAGAAAAAGCAAAGGATAAGAAATCATGGAAGGGAATTGTGAACACGCCAAGGCCCACAAAGGACTGTAGTGCAAAAGATGATAATGATGATATTAAATAGCATGGAACTGAGCGAGCCTTCTTGGCATATTCCGGAATTCACCGGTATCTCGTCTGTTTTTAGATCATTCGTTTGTACATATGTTTTGTTGTTGCTGTGTATGTCATTTAGTAAGTTGATCAGTGTTTGTGGAATATTTTTTTCTGATAGTATTTCTAATACATCCTTTAACCAGCTCCATTCGAATGCCTTCACGCTGGAGTATCGAATTTTATTGCTTTTTCGCATATTTGAGGGACAGCAAATATGGCGTCAGTTGTTGGCCTGTTCGTCCTGAATTCCATTTGTCCTCATTGTTTGTGATGTAGTTGTTGAGTTTAAGAAGGAATACTTTTGTTATTAGTTATTAGTTTTAGAACTATTCTGAGGAGCGTGATACCTCTAAAGTTAGGGGGGCCTTGATTATTGCCCTTTTTAAGGATGAATATTGTGATGCTGGTTTTCATATCTTTTAGAATTTCTTGTTCTTTACAAGCTCTTTTTGCTAGTTTCTAAATTGCAGTAGATACTTCATCATATCCGTATTTCAGTAATTCGCTAGGTACAAAGTAATTTCTTAAAATTGAATTGCAGCAGGCCCTGGATAACCTTAGAAATGTCTGTATTATTTTTAACCGACTAAATGTGAAGTTTTGAGTTATGAAACTGATAAATATTTTTGTTAGAACTTCATCTTTTCCACTTCGCATCATTTTCCATTATTTATTAGAGTTCCTGTTAAGTCTCTCTTTATTTCACTTTGCAGTATTCTTCTTTGATTCTAAGTATCCTGTCATTAACTCTGTTCATTGTATGATTTGTATATTCTTTGATTTTCCATGTTGTTTGTTGTTTTATATCCCATATATGTATGCTTCACTAACACAAAATTAAGAAGATATTTTAATTCTAAGTGTTTACTGCAACTATGTCGCTTAGAAGAAACATTACACTTCGGAAATTTTGCAAAACTACAAATTTCAGCTTTATTAGCAAAACCTTCATAATTACACATTTTATAAAACAGTACTTATACAAGGAACTAAAAAGATTGTTAGGCAATTAATTTATGGGCGAGTAACGAGGGTTCATAATAGTGGCAGACTATAGGAGTCGCTTCAAATTTTGCTTTTAGAGGAATTGCATAATTATTCAATTTACCAAAAAAATCAAGATTCTAGCTTTGTAAATTTGGCTTTAAGTAATGCCAAAATCTTGTTTTATAACTAACTCATTCAGTGGCGTACAATAAATGTTTGACGTGGCAACAAACTGGTGGAGGAAACGTATATTGGTTAACTTTCCTAGAAATATTCTTAAAATAGATATTTTAACAAAAAGTATCGAGAAAGGTGAATTACTACTTATCAGATTTCCATTAAAATAGCATAACTACTTGGCGTGCAAGAGGGGTTTAAAGTAGTGGCGAAATAAAAAGGGTTTCAATTTTCACAAATGTGCAGCTTTACTTTCCTGAAATTACTTTAGTAATTAATTATTTTACAAAGAGTCTTGAAAAGAGAAAGGTTGATTCTTATGTGTCCGTTAAACTGATATAAAAAGGTTTGATGTGCGATTAATACATTGGCATTGAGTTGGGGTTCAAGCTGATAATGAAGTGGCGACAAACTGAAAAAGAAATGAAAAACTGTGATGCTGTGTTTTCCTTTTCTGAGAATATCTTCATGGAAAAATAACAGGAGGACAAACTTGTTAGCCGTAAGTTTTCATTTTAAAGTATTTTACAATTCTTTTTATACTCGAATAATTAAATTAATTAATGAGCATAAATATATTACAAACGGCAAAGTAATTTAAGGAATTTTCTATGCTACTTAACTTTTCTAGGAATATTATCGTAACTAAGCACTTTATACAAAGGTATCAGGGGAATAAACTTGTTAACCATAAAGTTTCCTTTAAAACTATTTAAAAACATGTTAGATAATTAATTGACGTACAATGGTGTGGTAGTCAGAATAATAACAAAGCAATGACCATCTGCCAGAGGAATTTAAGGAAAGAACGGTGAGATATTTTAGTTTTTTATTAATATTTTTGTAACAGAAAAATTGTGTTAAAAGGGTTTTTATTTAAATAACCCCTTGGTGTACAAAGTAAGTCAAGGAATTGAATGATGGTGCAATATTTTTACTGTTTTGGGAATATCTTTGCAGCTCATTATTCAAAGAAAAAGTATCAAGCAATAAAAATTGTAGCTAATAAAATTCCCTTCAAACTCGTATAGGGAAGCTTTATTTAATTAATCCATTAGCGTGTTACAGGAGTGTAACTTTGTGTCGAATTACACAATGGATGGGATCTTCCAAATATCCTTTATTTTCTTTTTTGGTGAATATTTTCTAAAAAATATATCTCCAGAGGAAAATTGTTAGCTATAAAACGTCCTTTATAATTATGTAAAAATTGCAAAATTAATCCAGTGGTGCGCAATAGTGGTTCAAAGTACTACCAAACGAGTAAAGGAATTGAGTTGTGAGGATTTAGTTTTTGACGATATTTTTATAATTAATTCATTTATCATTTAATGAATCCATTAGTGTGCATCTGGTACTGAACGTAGTGGTGATAAGCTAGCTAAGCAAATGAAATCATTTTTTGAAAATGACCAATTAAATTGTTTTATCAAAAACAGATCAAGCAAGCTCCTGAAATTTCCTTTAAAATGAAAGTGGTAACAAATTACGAATATATTGAGTAGAATTTTTCTCATTTTGGGAATATATGACTAATACTAATAGGTCATTCTTCGAAGAAATATTAATATTCTAGCTAATACCATATAATATAATAATTAATTTGTTTGGTGTTATAAGTAGGGTTTCAAGTGACATAATCATCATCATCATAATCGGTCCTCTTGTACCCATGGGTGTCTACGTTGAGTTGTTTTAAACTTCTTGTTCTTAATTAATATTTGTCTGCTATATGTTGCATCGTGAAGAGATGATCTTGCGTACTGTGGTTTTTTCTAAAACCACTTTGGGCGCCTACAAACGTTGGCTCTACTACTCTTCTCTCTATAGCCCTGTAGATTGTTGAGATGTCTCTTTAGTTACTACAGTCTTTTGTGTCCACCGTATTGTATATAGTTAGAATTACTGCATTAGTCCATTCCTTTGGTACTTTTTTCCTCCAAACTATATTATAAATCTCCAGTAAATCCTTAACAGCTTTGTCATCAAGTATTTCACCATTTCTGGGGCTATTTCGTCACATTCCGGAGCTTTCCCTAGCTTTAAGCTTTCTTGTTTGTTCCTTACTTCTTCTTTATGTATCTGTTATTCTTACTCTGTTCTACCTTCGTCTTTTTCAGTTGTACTCGGATTTAAGAGTTCTGCAAAATATTCTCTCCATCGTTCTTCGCCACATTTTCCTGTTGCTCCTTCCCATTTTGTGGAGTTTTTGTCCAGTCTAGTGTTAATGTCTCTAATGATAATCGTGCTATATGTCCTATTCTCCTACTCTCTTTATAGCATACTCCAAAAACGGTTCTTCCCCTCAGTTGAGTCATCTTCGTTTGGTACATAACAATAATAATCTCAACAGGATAGTTTTCACTTACTAGCAGTTCCACTTTCATTAATCTTTCTGCAAAATATGTCAAAATTCTTTCTTAATTAGGAGAGATAGTCATGCTCGAGCCCTTTCGAATTCTTCCATCTCCCCTGTACAATAGCACATTACCGCCTCTTATACTCCTAATACGTTCTCCTTTCTGTTTTGTTTCAATTATAGCAACAACTCCAATTTTTATTGTATTACTATTTTTAATTATGTAAATTCTGTATAAATAAAAATATTACATCCGCGATGATTGGAACCACTGACCTTCGGCAAAAATCAAATTTCGAAAACGAACTACAATATTGGTATTTTCTATTTATTGTAAAAGCTCGAGTTCTTTACCTTTTAATCCTCTAACATTCCAGGTTCTCACAGTAGTTTATTCTTCTTCTTTATCACATTCCTTTTCATGTCCTTTTCTATTGCCTTGGTCGCCTTGCTGATGCCCGATTTCCTAATATTCGCAGGTTTTTTTGATTCTTTGTTGGTTTTAATTTTATCTGTAAGTTTTTCTTGATCATTGTTTCATCTAAATTCCTTACTATTTATGATTAGTTTCTTACATCCTATTTTATCTCTTTCTTCTTTAGCAGTCTTTCTGATTGTTGCTTGTATTATTAGCCGAGTCAATAGGTATTCGTTCTTTGTTGTTTTTCAATTTGCTATTGTTCTTCAGTATATCAATTTTAGCTGGCATACTCTCCGTTTCTATCAAACATGGTGTTACACCTAACTTCCCTGCGCTTCTTAATTTGAAGTGACAACGAATTTTAAATAACTAAGTTAACGCCCAGGATTTCCGAAAATTATTTCTAGAAACAATGTCGTGTTTCGAGCGTCAAAAATATGTTTTAATTAAATTGTTTAAATATTGTAACAATGTCCTGAATTAACAAAGCTGTATTTGCTTTCAATTTGAATACTGCTGCAGAGTTTAACGAATATGACGGTAAAGGATTTAAAGTTATTTATTCTGGTATTAATTACTTTTTTTATTTCAATAGTTAGGACTTTTAACTGTGATTTTTGCTACGATTTTAATTTATTTTTTTAATTATTAAATTAATAATTACGTTATTAAACATAGTGGTCGATATTCTCACTTCATATTTAAATTTAACATCATATTTAATTACCACGGCAATCTCGGGCGTTTACTTTAAACACGACTTTAGTTAGAGACAATAGGGCGAGAATACCAACCATTATGTTAGGTACCAAGCTTATGAAATAATTTCAGATTTTTGCATTGCATTCCAAATTTAAGCGTATACGTTCGAAACCTTAAATACTAATATGCAACACTTCTTCTTCAATAATAAAACCTACGCATGTAATTCAAAAAGATTTCCAGCATTATACGTGACACTAAATTAATAAAAGTAATTTAACACATCAACGACTGAAGTCACTTTAATATTTATAAACTTAATTACTTAATTCACTTAAGCCTCCTTACACTTATTAATAATTCGTTTATGAACTCCCTTTTATGGGTAAATATACTTCAAGGTTAAAAATCATCTTAAATTCATAAACATTAACTAGATTAAAACCAATATTTAGTTAAGTTGGGAGTTTTAACACCCATGAAATCAGTGAGCTTAGCGAACAAAAATTGAAAGTAATTAAAAAGGCATTTAATAAAATTTTAATCGAGATAGAGGCGGCAATTACTGTGTATTATTTTACTTGATTAAGTTAAAAATACACAAAGAAGCTCATAACTTTAGACATTAAATCGAAAAGTATATACATTTTTTAATTTTATGTTGTTTCAAGCAGGGGGGCCTTAAAACCTGTTTTATTTCTTTGTTTGTAATGTTGGGAGCTTTATTTAAAAGTAATAATTATTAACAACTGAATTATGTGAAACTACGAATGAAATAAGGAAATTCAGTTTTAAAACTTCCAGAATGTAGATAAACAAATAATCAAATCTAAATGAAAAGACAATGCGATTGATTTATTCACGGTTTATGCAAAACAAGTCTGATAAAGGAAAACCTTTGTTATGAGGACGAGTTTGCCCACATTCAGGAGTTTCAACTCGACTGCGAGGGTGTTATTATTACGGTGCACAAAATCCCTTGACGTCAGCAAACCCAAACAAGGCATAAATTCGAATAACGATCAGTGTTCACAACCTTTTGTATTTTGTTTAATTACATCCTCGGTTATGAACCTGACATTTACTCAAAGATCTGACGCAGGTGTAATTTACAGTAACTAACAAACAAAAAAGAATTGATTAATAATTTGCCAATAAGTCAAAATATATTCGTTTGTAGTAAATTCAAATCAAACTGCCTGATGCACATATTAATATTGTAGAATTCTCATTTTAGATAGAAGCTTTTGCTACGATTGCTAAGATATTTAAACCCAATTTCCCGAAGGTTAATTTAATTTAGTGTTAATTTGAAATTTGTTTTATCTGAGGAAAATTGTTTTCAAAAATAGGTCACTTTTTAGATTATAGGAAGACTGACAAATACATTAAATTAACTTAAAATATTAAAATAGAAATTGTTCAAGCTTCTTCTGCATTTTAGGAATTAAAAATTCATAGATTGAACCTATAACTAAACCTAAAATCAAACAAAAACCCTCTTGAATAACCTTCATTTACAGATTGTTTACCACAAAAATTCAAGCCTCTATTTTTCTCCTTTTTTCAACGTCTGCAAACTAACAAAGAGATCAAATTGAGAGACGACACTGATTTCCATTAAACCCAATTGTGTAATAATAAAACGCTATAAATAGAACCTATGTGAATAATTTTAACATTCGAGTTGTTTACTAAAAACTCCTCTTTTATGGTTTTATTTATGACTTTATGAATTATTTTGTGTGCACGTTTTCGATATTTCACATGTTGGTGGGAACATCAACTAAAGCGCTCTCGTAGATGATCGATATCTATTAGTAAATTATGGCCGTTCTTCTAGTAACCTGAAGCATTGTGTTTGTCTATTCAGAATACGTCTCTATTTATTACGATTTGGACTGATGTGACACGATTTAGTACTCATCAAAAAGAGCACAGGAATAAATTACCTAACATACTTATAAACTTATCACTATTTATACATACAACAACAACTTTATTAGTAAAAGAACATCAAAAACGCTAACGGTTAGTAATTATACTTTGAACTCGAATATAAAAATTTAACTTTAAAAGAAAACTTAACAATAGCCATGGGAAAACTGCATTTTAAACCAGTGCTATTTATCTTTGAAGTGGTAAAACACAGACTTGGCAACTTCAAAGGCATTTCTCACTTTTAAAGTTTTATGAGTTGTTGAAGTTATCAAAATAAGTCAGCGTATCAAGTTTCTGCAAATAAAATTTTTTGCTTAATATTACCTTCAAAAGTTTTAACTTTAATTTTCATATTCACGAGATAACTTAAAGAAGAATTTATGGATTAAAAGAAAACACAAGATTCGTGGTCGCTTTCAAGTTAACTTTGCCTTAGTAACTAAAGCTTTTAAAATGTCGAAAATTTGCTATTTGAAAAACCAAATAAAAGAAGGTTTGATGTGACCTGATGTGACTGTACAACAATTCAGAAGCTTAGCAATGAAATAAAATATATCACGGGCATTTGTAGTAAAACGTAAACAGTTTGACAAAAACAAGAAAAAAATTGAAAAATACGTTCGAATACGGTTATGCTAACCTGAAATCTTTATTGCTCCACCGTTAGTTATGACATTTACGTCCTATATGTGGATGGAAAAACGTATCCATCCATCCATCCAGGCGGAATGTACAATGTGATTTTAAAAACTCAATTGCAACAGGCCATATTCTGACTTAATACAGACAGTTCTAAGGTTATTAAGACAGAATACGGCCTGCTGCAATTGAGTTTTTAAAAAATCACATTGTATGTTCTTCTACCTTTTGATTTGCTGCTTTTATTGGGCTTCATTTTTGTATGTCTTGCTAACAACTGATATTCTTGAAATCTTGAAGTCAAAAGGGAATATTTTTAAAAAATCTATTTACACATTTTTAATAAAAGGTTGAAAATCCTTTGTTTGGCTTTAAATCACTAATAAAAAGGAATAAATTATAAAAATAAATAAAAACAAATTTTAGAGAACCATCATAATATCATAAAACAATTAGCGTTAATCCTGAATTAATAGATGGGAATTATAAAAACTGTGGGAAATTTGTAAATAAACAACTATTTTCGAAGTGAGTTCGTAAGAAAATTAAAGAAGCCCTTAGAAATTACAATCAAAGAAAAATAGAAAAGAAATTAAAGATAATAGGGAGTTAAAGTGTTTCACACCAACAATAGACAAGAAGTAGTTAATAAGACAAATAACAGCTTCAACTCAAAAATAGACCCCGGCGTGAAACTAAAGACAATCTGCTATAAGTGTAAATTCTGAAGATCTACGAAATCGTAAAAGCACTAAGAGATATGAAAAATAATAAAGCACCAGATCCTAATAGAAATGATCAAAGAAGGAAAAGAAACCCTACTAGGAACAATAAAGCAGTTATTCAATGAATTCCTACAAAGAAGCGAAATTCCCGAGGGCTGGAACAACGCCCTAATAGTCCTGCTACACAAAAAAAAACCTAAGCAATAAACTGGACACTTACCAAGCAGGCGAACAAGCGAATTCCCGCACATCAGACCACCTACCAACAGTTAGAACACATCCCCCTTTTCCTAACATTTTGTCGACTATGAAAAAGCGTTCGACACCGTTGAACTATGAACAATTGAATAAGCCCTGAATAATTGCAGAATTGATTACAGATATCGGCAACCAATGCACAACATATACGGTGTGCCCATTTTAAATCGTAACCGGAGGGACGCATTTACAACAGTACAGTTAGAACAAAACACAAAGGAAATACCAATACGAAGAGGTGTTAGACAGGAGGCCGCTAGAACACCGAAGTTGTTTGTATATAAATGACAAGAACCACTTGAGATACGCCTATGATGTCACCTTGATGACGGAAAATTATTAGGAAATGATGGTGCAACTCGCGGAAGCCTCAGGAAACGTAGGTTTAACGATAAACCTTAGTAAAACAAACACTATGACGAACACATGTCAGAATTTTAGAAAGGGTCGAGGGGTACATCTACCTCAGGCAAATAATCAAAATTAACAAAGAAAACCAGAATGCAGAGGTTACCAGGAGGATGAGACTGGCATAGGCAGGTTTTGGTAAATTGGCATCCTACATCCTAAGAAACAATAAACCACAACAGTATCTAAAGAGTCGCGTTTTTGACCAATGCAAACTGCCAATTCTAACCTACGGACTTTTATAAAAACTAACACCGATAAACTCGAAAAGACACAAAGAGCACTGGAGCGATACATGTTGAATATCAAACTAAAGAATAAACAGACAAATGTCTGGATAAGACAGAAAACAAAAGTAAAAGATGCTGCTGAACATGCTGCAAAACTGAAATGCAGCTTCGCTGGTCACAACGCCAAATAAAAAGGTAGAAGGGGGAACGAAACCATACAGCGATGATGACCATGGTTAAGTAAGCGACAGAGAGGTAGACCACAAATGAAATGGAAAGATGACCTAGTTAGATAAGTAGGTGGGGTTCTGTTGGACGAGAAGAGCTCAAAATCGAGAAATATGGCAAAAGTTGGGAGAAACTTATGCCCAAAGATGGACGACATAGAAACTTAAAAGAAAAAATAAAGAAGTAGAATAGAAAACAACTGAGAATGAAGTAACTCAAAAATTAATAAACGGTAATTATATTAAAATGGTTTTAGTTCTAGAAAACCAAAATTTTCTTCTGGAGAAAGTACTTTGAAGAAATCTAAAGTATGCCACTATGTGCTAGGCTTCAAAAAGCTTTAACTGGGATCACTGACAATACCGATTAACACCGACTCATTGGAAATATCGGTAAATCGGGCGAGGGAAGTACGATGGAGATTAGACGATTGGTTAATCAATAAAACAAGACTTGCATGGGCTATGAATTCTTTTAAACCATACAAGTCTGCAGGGTTCGCCAGTATATGCTCTGTACGGAGCAAGTCTGGCACTTGATTATTTATCAGATATCTAGAACCAGGTCTGTATCATACCGAAACCAGGGCGAGATTCCTACGTCCAGGCTAAGGCTTTAAGGCCCATTACCCTGACATTATTTCTTCTTAAAACTTTGGAGAAGCTCATTGATAGACACTTAAGGGACGATCTATTGAGGTGCTATCATCTACATCGAAAGCAATTTGCTTACAAACAGGAAAATCATATGAGCTAGCCCTACATGAGGTAACTACAAGAGCACAATCTGCAATCAACTGCCAAGTGATAGCAATTGAAGCTTTTCTTGATAACACCTCCTTTGACTCGATCGTTAGAGCTGTGTAAGGGCACAAGGTACATCAATCTGTAATAAAATGGATCAGATCTGCGCTAAGTAATAGGAAAATAATATTATACCTTGGAAATGCCACCAAGAAGGCTATCCTCACTAGGGGATGCCCTCAGGGGGAGTACTCTCTACTCTCCTGTAGAGCCTTGTAATTGGCGAGCTTCTCACTGATCTAAATGTGAGACGCATAACGCATATATGCGCAAGGATTTGACCGCTAAAGGAATCATCAGAGACCTACTACTGGAAACAAATACAGGGACACCGACACTCTCGAGCATTAGTTATGTCACCCTCCAACATGAAAACAAAAGAACTACTACAACTAAGTAGGACACAACTAAGGCATATTGTATAACAGGACACTGTAACCTTAGAAAACATTTTAACAAAATGAAGGTTAATGACCCAATGTGTGGATTGTGCGGAGAAGAAGAGGAAACAGCATTACATTTCCTATTGTTCGGCCCTTAGTGTCAAGAGTTACAGGCACTTTGGGGCACATTATGCATAACCGAATGAAATGGCGACGACGTCCATCAACAGTATTCTTAACTTTTTCAAAGATACGGATTGATGGAGTAGTATCTTCATGGGACACAACAAGTCTAGAGCTTCAGTACAGTGGGCCTATTCAAGACAACACCCAGAATGGAATAATAATAATAATGCCAGAGTTCTAGAATTACAGTCAAAATATGATTATTAGTTAGCACTTTCTTAAATAATTAAAATTTCAATTAAAAGATAGAAAAGATAAAAGTTGAGACTAGAAGCATAATTCTAACTTTATAAACGCAGCTAAACCTCTTTTTGAGAGCTTTTGAAGTTTAAGCTTTAACGTGTAATCAGTTAAAAAACTTTATTAAGAAGAAATTATAGGAAAATAACAGTATTGTATTTTGTAAACCTAATCCTTAAAAAAATTAATTTGAATTTTTTATTAACTAGTAAATGTTACACCCATGTGAGTGGAAAATCTAACTGAACCATTTTCAATTTTAAAGTTTACAAACGAGTCGTCATAATCTTAGTTCGAATCTTGAATTAACTACATACCTACGACAAGAGCCAAACTATTAGAAAAAATCAAACAATGTGTCTCCCAAAAAAAAAAGAATTGTTCAAAATGTAATTCTAAAAAGAGTTGGAATAACAATGAAGTAGACAAAGCGAAGGTAAAACAAAAATTCAAAAAAGTATAACAGAAACATAAAAATACTTAAATTTTAAAGATTTAAATATAATCTAACTGGAAACATTAAATAATAAGCAAATACATCATTGAAGTAGTAAATGCCAATACCGAAAGAAAAATCGAAGAACAAAAGTGAACTTAATTAATTCTAGAAATTTGAAATCCATTGGAAGACCTCTTCATGTTTTAAATTTGGATTAAAGGATTGAAAAATCAAAGAAAGCTTTATAAGAACAATAATAAAAATCTTAAATTCTGAGCTTTTCAAATTTCAGACTTTATACCTAAAATTTTGAAATACCTACTAAGTTGATATGCCACGTAAATGCATATTATCAACAAAACCAAAATATAATATAACGTAAACAAAAGCTATAAATTTTGGAAACATAATTCTTCAAAAAATTAATCTGAATTGTTTGTAACAAATAAAGTAAACAGCAATGTAAAACAGCTTAAAGAAAAACAAAAGCTTATTATCAAAATAACACCAAAAGTTTCAAAACTGGGTTCTCAAGAACTTTATACGAGTTTTGAATTAATAATAATACGAACAAAATGGTTGGAGTAAAAAATCAAACTTTACAAAATTAAAATTACATAAATCATTGACTTGAATCTTAATAGAAATTACAGAAAAAGGGAAAAGTTTCCAAATAAATAAAACTAATTAAAATGAGAGCGAAAGTCTTAAGTTTTGAAAATTACTTTATCAGAAGTTACAATAAAAGGAAATTATTAATGTAAAATCCTTAGGTTTTGTAAACTTCAGTTTAATTTGACTTTTTAAATTACGA
This sequence comes from Melanotus villosus, assembly GCA_963082815.1. Taxonomy (NCBI): domain Eukaryota; kingdom Metazoa; phylum Arthropoda; class Insecta; order Coleoptera; family Elateridae; genus Melanotus; species Melanotus villosus. The sequence goes on along the minus strand of OY720425.1, from coordinate 33,706,941 downwards.
ACGAAAGTACGAGTAAAATTAAGGTGGAAAAGCTGCAGAGAAAATAGAAATTTATTAGAATGAAGAAGAGTTCGGTAGAACGAAAGTAAAGTTAAATGAAACTTGCAAATTCGTTTGGAATACTTTAACAGATATTTCAGAAAATTCTACATTAATTTCTTAAAATACAAAAAGATTCTAATTATTCGCGTATAAATATTTAAATGCTACAAAGGATAACATTTGCGGGTCGGTAAATTAGGGAACTAAATCATCGCTTTAATCAGAAATATTTCTTCCTCATTTGTACCTACTGTTTAATTCAGCAGGAAATAACAATCAGCCATTGATTATCAGTTATTTACTTTTGATGAGCTTTTTTCATGATGTAGCCTTTCGGCTCGCTTACTATAAGCTTTTTCGCTTTTTTCAGGTGTTTCATCCATTTTCCTCATTTGTGAATGACACTTGTGAATGACAGTGCCAACTAACCAACTTTGAATGAAATTTAGATTCTTCGAAACTTTAGCTAATTTTTTCGATTTTGGCATTGGTGTAACACGATTTTGAAAATCGTTTCCAATATTTTTTTTTTTTTTTTTGATGAACCATGGACTATGGACTACGAAAGTTACTCAAAATGATTTGGGGTAGGGAATTTGATGGCAAAATGCAGCGCCTTCTGTTGTCAAGATCAGCGCCAAAACCACTGGGTATTTTATTATAAATTTTTCTACATTTATTTAAGAAGATATGCTGATGAGACTGATATAGATTTTATTCGAAAAAACACATCCTAGATACTTAAAAAAAATAACAAATAGCAGCCTTCTAAGTACAGTTTTTGTTGCCAAATACACCCATAATAAAGCACATGGTTGAATTTTAAACTACATATATCAGCACGGTCTGAAATAGTATAAAGTAAATTAGGATTGATCCAATGTTCTGAGTGCTAATCTTGACGAAAGCTTGCCTCATAAGCTCTGTATAAAATCAAAATAGCCGATATTATGATTAATTGTAGAATCACAGAATAGACTCTAGTGCAGAGTGTTGGGTGATTAAAATAAGGGGAGCGGGGTGAACTCGAACACGCCCACTAGCAAGTAAAATTTCCTATGTTGCTGTATATTTAAGTGTAGGGCCAAAGAGTTCGGGTGTTATTTATTCAAAATATTGTTTCAATAAAACATAAATACGCGGAAATGAGTGACAAAAAAGGTGGTAATTAGTGTTCAACGCCAAATTGCAAAAATAATTAGTATTGTATAATAAATTAGTATAAATTTCTATGTCAGATTCTGTAAGTTTATTTGTTCTAAAAATTTTCGTTAGTACTCAAACATCACCTGAAGCTGTGCCTAAAGTCAGCAGCACTTGCACCCCCAGAAAGTAGAAATTACGATTAAAATTGAAAACCATACAGCTAAGTTACTTGCTGAACCGATATAGCTATGCCTTGTGTTGGCCACGTTAACATCAAAGTGCCACTCAGTATTGTCGCTTCTGTTAGGAGTTTATTCTGTGACAGAAATGAGCAAGCAGTGTAGTAAGTCTACAATAGATGGCGCCTAGCTAAAATCTGAAAGAAAAGACAGGAAGCTGCATTGCCGACCAAACCCGTGTTTGTCCCAACAAGGATAAACAATGGCCGGCTTCTTAGAAATGATTTAAACGATTCCTTCGAAAATGTGTCTAGTTTCTAATTGTTTATTAAAGTCGGCAAATTTAAGAAAGCAGGTTTGATAAACAATTTCTGGGAACTCTGTAAATAGAGATCCATTTATATTTTTTAAAGAATATTGAAATTGAATAATATGTCGTTCAATGAATAGATTACGTCCTTTTACCTGGGTATAAATCAGCCGGTTATAGTATACCTGCAGTTTCTACTTTTGTATTTAGGTACATAATAATAAACAGATTGGTCTACCTAAACTGAGAATTGCATAAGAAAGGGGCTGTTCAGCACTTTTCTGAAGTTTTTAGACAAATGATAAACCCGTTTTTTTTCTGGTTGGTATAACTTAGAACATAAAACGTTTAATCTTTATTATTATCAGAAATACCATAAACAAATTGCTTTATTTTTGGGTTTTGTGTAACCATAACCGGCTATTCTATGAATTTTATAACTAATTCAACAAATCTTGCATTAAAACTACATACAATTTTTTTCAATTACAACCCTATAAATCAAATTTCTCAAATGGATTCTTGTATTTTTATATGTATGCATATCTACAAATTCCACTCTAACGTATTACTCAAATATGCAATATAATCAGTGTTGTATTAATTTTATGTGCGTTTCTAACATGCTACCTATTCGACATTTTCTATCCTTGCCGCGAGACAAAGTGGTTGAGGTAGCTGTACATTTTTCTAATTCGGCCTAGGTCTAGTACCTACATACAAATGATTTATGGTGGTTGTATTCAAGTATCATACGAGGATGTATTGATATCTAGTTAACCTAGACCGCTTCCATGGATAAACAAAATATTGCGATACCATAGCAACGAACAGTAACTTATTAGAAGTGTCAGTGTAAAGTTTCACGTCACAAAGTCAAACCAGTTTTGCGCAATAAAATTTCAAAAAAAGGATGTGGACCGAAAATGTGAAAATCGAAAAATTGGAGTATCGAGCCATCATCAAATACTGTATTTGAAGGGGTTAAGAGGTAAGCAGATATACGAAGATATGCTTAATACCCTTGGCGATCAACGTCCTTCGTATGCGACCGTAAAAAATTGGATTGCAAGCTTCAAAAGAGGTAAATTTTCCATTGAAGATGAAGAGCGATCGGGTAGGCCAGTTTCTGTGTCCGTCCCCGAAAATATCATGATTGATTATCTGGATAAGGGTAGAACAATAACTGGGGATTACTATTCGACGTAACTGACCACTCTACGAGAAAAAATTAAGGAGAAAAGACGCGGAAAGTTGTCCAAAAGTGTTTTGTTTTTGCAGGACAATGCCTCTGCACACAAATCGCATGTTGCCATGCAAACAATTCGTGATTTGGGGTTCAAATTACTGGAACACCCCCCTTATTCACCAGATCTGGCTCCGTCCGACTATTATCACTTCCCTCAACTGAAAAAAGGTTTAAAAGGTCGTAAATTTTCTTCCAACGAAGAGGTTATAGAAGCTGTGGAGGCTTGGTTTGCAGAGCAAGATAAAACTTTTTTTTTAAAGGTCTAGAGGCGTTGCAGGTTCGGTGTAATAAATGTATTAAATTAAGAGGAGAATATGTCGAATAATAAAATATTTTGACTTTCAAATTTTGTTTGCTTCTATAGTAGGCTAAGAATTTTTCAATACGTCCTCGTAATCCACTAAATGCCTCCGGAACGAAACCGCATAGCAAAATATTTAGTTGCGCAGCAACATAATTTCTCGGTTCTAGAAATAAATTATTTTGAAACTAAAAAAGGCTAGTATTGCCAGCTAGACAGCCAAAGTCTCCATAATGTGGAAATTCCCCAACCCTGGGGCTGCTTGTGCATTCTTGAGAGATTGCTTCCTTGCCCATTCCTTTGGCTTTGTTGCTAGTTAGCTTCTTCTGAGCTCTTTCCTCTTAACTCTTTCTTAAACTTGATTTGTGAGTCTTCTTGAATCATTTTTCGGAAAGCTTTTGTGTCATATATTTGTGTTTCGGAGATGCTGAAAGGTTTAAAACCTTGTTTGACGTGTTTGTACCAAGTTGGCTCTGTGCATAATGCTGGTTAGTTTTAATTCTTCCATCCTTTCTAGGTGTTGATAAATTATTATTAGATATAAAGCATTCAGGAGACGCGCCTTTATTTTAATTTAACCCCAAAACAAGCCCCCTATTGAATATTTGCATTGCTAAGTTTGAGTTTCCTATTCTAACGCGATGATTGAAGGTGACGCCTTTATCTCCAGGTTCGGAATATTTACCTGCTAATTTCTTTAGTACCGCTTTTATTTTATTATAACTCTTTAATGATATTAACAGTCAAAAATAGTCACATACTTTTAGGTCCTTCTTACTTCTAAATTTTTTGATTTTGTAATTCTTGTGTTACCTCAAATCATTCCTTTTTTGTTGCTACATTTGAATTTCCTATCCTGACCTAATAATTAAAGGCGACGTCTTTGTCACCGAACTGCGAGATATTTTCCTAAAAATTAGCCCCTTCTTTGTTTTATTGTAATTTTTTACGGGCAGAATTTGGCAATGAATAATAATCATAAACTCACGACGTTTCTCAAGAACAATTTTAAATCTTTTGCTTTTACAGTTAGGTACTTCATAACTGAATTTTGTGCTACCTTGAATCATCGTTTTTATATATTTATAATTAACGTTTTTGATAATTTCCATTTAATATTGAATTCGAAGACTTCCACTTCAATTTAATATCGCGCGAGATTGTTTGTACTGAGAGATTTGGTAGGATTTCGGATGTTTTAATTTCGACAATGTCAATAGTAAGAGTTATTATAATTTCCGTTGTTAATTAATATTTATTGAAAATTGTCTTTGCTCAAAATTTCAGTGCGGTACCTTAATTTACCTTTAAAATGTATTAAATTTATTTATAAAATAGTTGGTAGCATTATCCTTACTTGTTCGATTTGCCTACCAATTTATTTGTTAAATTATTGTTTGACGTTAAGTATTGACGAGGCAATCTATTGTTTTAACTTCACCCCAGAACAAGCCCTTGTTGACTGTATTAGATTGCTACTTTGAATTTCCTATTATAATCTAACAATAGAATGTGACGCTTTTGAACTTAGCAGCGGAATATCTTCCTGATAACTTCTTTAGTGCCTTCTGTTTTATTGTAATTCTCTAAGAACCCAATCTGACGTTGAATAATATTCAGACGCTTACGAACTTCTAGAAGAAAATTTTAAACTCCTTTGTTTTAATTTCTACTATCTTCAATCATCATTTTTATTTTATGAAGTGAATTATAAGGATATAAGGACTTTGTAAACTGGAATTTGTAAAGGAAATAAAGCTATGATTGGCAGAGTTTAAAATTCAGCGATTTGGTGATTCACAAGCTTTTTTAAATGATGGTCCTGAGTTAGACCAAAATAAGTCATACATAAAATACTTTTGGAGAGTCATGAAATTTGGTTTCCTAAGTACGGTAGGATTATAACATGCGTTCAACAGAATTTAGCAATATTATGCCAGCTTTTGGAAATGTACCAGCTAAACTCGTTTTTGTATTCCATTAACACTTCTTCGCCTTATAGATATTTTTTTAACATTAGTAGTTTTCTGGATTTGCTGATTTACAAAAAAATACAGGGCAGATTGTAGAGTAAGTAAATAATCTAATCAAGCTTAAAATTTTCGAGGTGCCAAAGGTCACTTAAAAATATAGACGATAAAACGTAATTTAGCTAAATTAACTTAAGCTAACCTAACGCAACCCAAAGTTTCTCGATCTTGACAAACAGCAGTTTCTATAGCTAATTGAAACAAATGATTCACTTAAACTTAAAATTTGTAACCTTGTTAAATGCCAATAACTGTGTAGAGTAACCACTTCAATCTAACCAACGTTGAAAATGTTAACGTCTCGCATGTTATTTAAGAAATACAAGTTGCCCAATGTCTAAATGTAAAGTAGAAATTTCGAATTCTGACAAGCAGCAGCCTTTGAAACAAATAATTTAACCTACCTCACCTTAAAGTTGCTATCGTTATTCAATGCCAGTTAAAACGTTTAGTAGGTAATCAATGTAACCTAGCCTTTTTTAGGATTGGAGGAGAAACCTTCATAAGGGTCTCCACGGACAGCTGATCGATTCCGCGGGTGACTGTAGGATTTTTACCCACTAAAACTCCTCCCTGCTAAAGAGCCCCTCGGAATCATTTCTGCTTCAAGGTGGCTTACTGTGTCTGCTTGTTACCTCTATTAATTGCCGATTTCCCTGTCTGGTTTCCTGTCGTCTCCCTCATTCTGATGCATTATCTTCTTTATATAATGTGCCACCAGCCTCTAGTTGTATTCGCTTGCCAGCATAACTTCGATCAAGTTAGCGAGATCTATAGCCATTCCTAACTATCTTTCTGGTCTTTCCTTTCTCACAATCCATCGAATACATCTAAATATTGTGTGTTCTGCGTCATCTTCTTGCCCGCAGTATCGGCAATCCCCTGTCGTTCTTATTTTGAACCTGACCAGATATGCACCGAAGCATCCATGTTCTGCTAGAGCCGCGTGTTAAAATTGTCTACCTCCTCATGTATTCGTATTTTTCAGTTTATAATATCTTTTATCGGCCTTTTAGTTCAAACTGATAACGTGGTCGTCCGATCGTTCCATCTTCTCCTACATCTTTCTTCTGTTTCCCGATCTATACCGTCCTTGTGGTGTTTCCCTCTCCTATACAATTCTACCCTATTTTCTATCAGCAGGTTTGTAGGTATTATTCCTGCTATGGTCTACAATACCTCCGCGGAGATTATTCTATAGCCTACCTTTACAGGTAGGGCCATCGTTCTTTATAGACAGACTGTTTTATTTATGTGGCCTCTCTTGTCAACATTATGTCCAGAAACTACCGCCAGGTATTTCACTTCCTTTGGTGATGTATTTGTTCTGTGTTTATCCTAACGCTGACTCTTTTCCGTGTTCTATCTCCATATAAATAGTTTTATAACCTCTGTCTTATTGATTGTCAGCTTCAGCCGTTTTATCTCTACTGCCTCTATTATCCTCCTAACGACCTCATTATATTCTCCTCCACACTTTCTATTTTTTTATCGAACAAGTAATTGCCGTATCGTCCGCAAAGCCTAAGATTTCTGTTCCTTCTGGATTTTCGTTTCTAGAGCACCATTGTAGAAGATGTTCCACAATTTTGGGCCAATTACGCTACTTGTGGTACTGCACACGTTATTTCCATACTTGAACGCTCATCCTATTCTAGATCTCTCTCTCTCCCTCTCATACAGGTAGCTTACTATTATTTTAAGTAGATAGTCTGCTACTTCCACTTTCCGTAGTTCTGCAACTATATCCTCCCAGTTAGCGCTATTAAAAGCACCTTTTACACTGCAGCGAAGCGATATTATTATAAATTAAAAAATATAAAGATATTGAAATTATTTCTAACACACGTCGCAAGTTGATATGTGATACATCAGGGATATTGTAACAGAGAAATTTACGTGCCTAGGAAACGTGATGGAATGTAGGTTATCACGAGTTGCATGTACAGGAATGCATGAAAAGTCACGTACACAGTTCAAGGGCAGTGTCACTGAACCTGAAATACGAGAACTATGCGCTTATTTCAAGATAAGACACGTTAGTTCTAAAGGAAGAGAACCAACAAGTGTATAAATAGTTGGCTCGATTTGCAGTATGGCATAGTTCGGCAGCCAGCATTGAAGAAACTACACCTTCATCTCCAGTCCTTTCACGATGAGGTATTGTGCAATTTATCATGTAAGATTATTATTATTATTATATTTAATTTAATACAACAGTCAGACTTGTAAAATGTTCAGACAAACCACTTTGATTATTTTATGTTGTTTATTTTCATTTAAACTGGAACTTTACTTTGAATTGGAACTTAGAATAATTTGTTCACTTTGAACTGGGACTAATAAGAATAAGAACAATTTGTATCATTTGTAAAACTAAAGCACAGATATGAAGTACCTACATGATGTTAGTTGAATTTGACTTTGAATAAAAACCTCTCGTAAAAGCCAAGCAGAATACCAAGTGGCAACGTTGGTCAAAGACTCTACCTAAATATTAAAGTAACTAATTTCTATTAACTGCTAACAATAAACCAACCAACGGTACGCCTTCGCTACAATATCTAATGTGATCAATATCACGTGTTTCCTGTGTTGGTATGCCACCCTCTTTACCTTGTTTGCCATTTTCCGCAGTCCCATCATTGCCATTGCAGTCGATTTATTTTTTCTAAACCCATATTGGTTTTTTGAAATATCTATTTTTGCCTCCAGATTAGTTGAAATTAAGTTTTCCTGGAAAGTTAGTTCAACCTATACTAACTTAACCTTACCCAACATCTAAGCGTAAGGTAACCTAGTTTAACCTACTAACATTTTGTGTAGAGGAACCACTCTGATTTAGCCAACTTTAAAATTGTAAAATGTGTCGCATATTATTTACAGAAACAAGCAACGTTTAGGTTACATATTGCTTGTTTCTAACCTAACATAAACTAATATAACCCTATCTATTGTCTAAAAGTCTAAAGTATACCCTTTAAACTTTGACATGCAACAACCTATGAAACAAGCAATCTAATCTAACTTTTAAATTGTCAATACATCAAAGGTAAGTTAAAGTATTTCAAATTTCGATTGAATATTGAAATTATAACAACACGTTATTAATTCTGAAATATTAGGAAATGTTTTAAATTTAATGTTTCATATTGAACATACGATAACAATAACTAGCTTTTCTAAAACACTGGTCTGAAAATAATAAAAGTTGTTTAATTACAATAACGTATTGTTTAGAAGGGCAAAGACGGGCTTTGGTTATAAACAATACTATTATAATAGTTTCTTTTTTATTGTCATTCATTATTATTTTTTAAACTCTCTATTTGTTTTATTAATGTATAGGTTCTCTAATTTAAAAAAAAAGTTAGTTGCTGTACTACTCGTCATTCGTTCGACCGAAAACCGAATAAAATTTCTATACTTCGAAAATAGAAATGACCCTAAATCATGATACTTTGGTTTTCCCTCAAAACTGCCTCGTGTTTAAAACAAACAAGTTTTACGAACAACAAAATCCTTCTTAGAACTTTTATGGTAAGTTTTATAAAATCTACTTGAAAAACAAAACAAAAACTTCTAATTGACCCGCTCACTTTGCATAAAAGTAATTTAACGTTTAAACGATTTTAGTATAGAAATTGTCTGACAACATAAAACAGCGATGTTAATCAATTGTTTTTGAATTAACTGTTATCAACCTTTGGGAATATTTAGTAATGTTTTAACATGATTTTTCAATTCGCCCCCATGATTTAAATAATAATAATACAATGGTATATTGAAAGACAATTGTTACAGTGACCCCTATTGAAATATGAGTACAGTTTGCCTAAACGAGCCCTTAGGCGAGTTTCGCAATGTACGAATATTACAACTCGTCATTGTAACACATGTTTTGCCTACTATTTTTCCTATTTCGCATAATTTATTTTTCCTGTTTCGCATAATTTATGTTAATTTAAAAAATTAATATTAAGCAGAAATATTAAATGCCAAGGTTGGTATGATTGGCAGTTCCAATAACCATTTGAAATTCAATTAACAATTTATTTTGACGTTTATTAAAAATTAATCCGAAAGTTACATCTAACAAGATTTCTATCTAAAAATGGACGGTGAATTACAATGCACTCCTCCTGAGGGAAGAAACATTGCCTCTAATGCAGTTAAATAAATTTAATTGTAGTATTTTTACATATGCAATAATGACAGATGTGTTTGACATATAGACTCAGTTACGAACATTACAGATAAAATATTCCCTAAAAACAGTTGCACAAAAATTTTCATTGTAGCACTGTTTTTAATAAAATTCACTTTGTGAACGCGATATAGGAAAATAAAGTTGTTGTAACGATAGTTTTCCAAAAATTTATAAATATGCAGGATGTTCCATTTATAATAATAAAGTTGATGCTAATACCGGCAAAACCGGAAGTGACAGAAACTTGTATTCTATGTCAGAAAATGTAGTTTTAAGAGTATATCACATCCAAATTTCACTTTAATATCTAAAAAAATAATTAAAAGATAAGGACGCATCAAGCTTTACCGACACCCCATATATTATACGAGAATAACAGAAAGAAAACTAAAAGAAGAAATAGAAAGAAACTTGGACAAGACGAACAGGTAGTTTTTCGCCCCAAAAGACAGACAAATAATAACATCAGCATAATCAAAAACTTAATAGAAAGCTTTTCCCTTTCCTTACGACGCGACGTCAGTTACAGATATGTTATGTTCGTTTTTCAAATCGTAGGTGTTGGTATATATGTTGTGGTTAAATCGTGCCTTAATATATTGAACGTCGGACTGATGAGGATTGCAACGGCTCAGCTCAACATTTTAACAGATACAATTAGCCTTACTTTAGGAAAGCATTTCAATCAAAATGGTGAATATACAAAAAAATTCAAAAAAGGAAACCGAACTGGAGATGAAGTAATGCGTGGAGCATCACCTTGCCACTATAAGGTGAGAATTTTAGCGCTTTTGTCATTCTCCGTGTTACTTTTTCTATTTTAAACGATTTCAGGCACATCAAAATAATAGAAGACGTGTTCAGCATAGGATACTTCGGACGATTTATCGGAAGCACTTTCGTTATGTGTAACACTTTATTTCAGTTTATTTTGGTAGGGCCTTTGCTTGAGCTTTTATAAAACTTATATCAGTTTTCTTCAGATATCTTTATCATCTATGCAGTTTTTTTCGGTAACCAATTATTTCCTAATAATGGCTTTCCAGTTGTTTATGTATTGTTGGTTCGGGAACGAAGTGATACAAAGGGCGAGAATGAAATAGGTAACTGATTTATTATAATATTTAAAATTTAACAACTAAACTCCAGAGTTTAAGTATCGGTGACGCATGTTACGCATCTGAATGGACAGGTCGTGGTACAAATATAAGAAAGTATTTACTCCTCATAATGGAACGTCCCAGAAGACCGGTCGAAATAAAAGTCGCCAGGATTTCCAAGTTGTCTTTGGAAGCCTTCGCAACAATATGTATTAAAGCACTTTGTTGGCTTATTTTTAACATATTTCTTTTGCATATAATACAATGGTCATATTCGTACTTTACATTGCTTTTAAATTTGTATTACAAACAGCCTGATTATCTATAATGGTGGTGCTTCAAATAGTTTTAGTATTTCTTTAAGGACATTCTTTATTTGTGGCTAAAATGGCCGTACTTGCAAATATGTTAATAAATTAAGTACGATGTACACTAATAACGAACGGCATTCGTTTCCAAGCACAATATTTAATATAATAAATTATGAATTTTATGTTATATTTATGCGATTAGTAACCTGGCGAATATATGGCAACTGAGAACTTCCACAGCGTGAGGGGTTTAATTGTTTTTCGATAATCTTCCTAACCAACTGGTATAAATCCGTTGCTTTCTTCTGTTTTCTTCAAAAGGGTATCGCCTCTGGCTTGGTTTACAAATTGAATTACAGTACTCTTTTAGTGACACTTTTCCCCCCTGATGAAGAAAACGGACGAAATTTTGAATTCTTCTTTCTCAAGTATGGCATAGTCCCAACCTGGAGGGCGTTCTTTTAATACTGACACTGACCGTAAAAGTCTTCGAATTCAAGAGGATAAGCTACCTACAGCACAAATGAAACACCAAAGAAAAAATGCAGGAATAACAAAATTAAATAAAATTGGAAACGAACAGATAAAAGAATAATTACACTAGAAATCAATTACAATACACTTAGAAGTAAAACAATTGAAATGGTTTAGATACATACAGAGGAACTTGGAGAAAGAAGGAATTACAAACACACGTTTATTTCCCCAAGCTCGTCCAATAATTATGCTGTTTAATTCCATATAGTTTGATGTATATACAGTATGTCCCCGGATTGAGTTTACAATAGGTATGATTGACCAAACATTTTCGAATTGGAATTTCATATTTTGGGATTCCGCCCTGCTTGGTCTGAAACTTATTTTTAGTTTACTTTCGATTTTTTAAATCAAGTAGGCCTTGTAGGCCAGTTGAGCAATAACTCTTTTCGTTTCAGGTAAAGTACCTTTTCCGTTCACAGTACGCCAAAGTGTTACTAAGAAAAGTTGTTCAGAATGAAAAGTTATGGCGGTGTACAAATTTTCAGAACGATCGGCCTACTTGATAAAATTCATTATTTGTCAATTTCGTTTCAGGTAAAGTACTGTTTCCATTCACAGTACGCCAATATTTTACTAAGAAAAGTTGTTCAGAATAAAAAGTTATGGAGTTATGCAAATTTTCAGAATGATCGGCCTACTTTGATAAAATCCAGTATTGGTCAGTAACTGGACTGTTTGATTACTGAGATATTTGAATTTATAGCAAAACCGATACAAAACGCAGATTCATCAAGAAGGATCTACGCTGATTTTGATTTCGATTTAAGTATTACAGTTATCTGTTAATCTTGATTATCATTTATAATTATGTGCCTCACTGGAGCTGAACCTACACCAGGTTAGATCTCCTCTAACTCGCCACCATTGTAGCCATTGTATGTATCTGTTATTGCATAAATCAATTAATAAATTAATAGAACTTACAACAAGAATTAGCTTTCCCTTGCAGAAAATTTTATAAACTCTAGAAGCTCTTAAAATTCAATTCACAAAAAAGTTAAGGTAGCATTTAGGTCATTAAATTTATGAATGTTAGTCAATATCAGGTTGTGTCCTTAAAGAATTACGATAAAACGGAAGTGGTGCTAAGGAAATTTACCAGGACGATATTCCGATATTCCGATATTAAGGGCAAAGGCGTCACCATCACTTGTCAGTTTAGAATAGGATGTTCGAACTTAGCAATGCAATACAGTCAATACGGGCTTGTTCTGGGGTTAAATTAAAACAATGGAGTAGCTACTGAATCCTTAACGTCTAACATTTTACAAATAAAGTATCAAACTACATTACAATAATTGCTAGAGTCGTAGAAAACGATACTGAAATTTAAACAGAAAATCTTTGCAAAAACTTGTAAGAAAAATGATTACAATAAATAACGACATTCCCACGCGTACACAATGTATAAAACAACTAAAACATAAAAAAACGAGAGCTCATGATGAATGCTCGCCGAAAGCACAAATTCATTGAAAGTAAATAATTGATAATCAATGTCCGATTGTTTTTCCTGCTGAATAAACCAGTTAAATTGGAATTAAAAAACGCGAAGGAAACATCTGTGATAAAACGATGATTTAGCTCGTTAATACAAGAGGAAATTAAATCTTCTAATTAACAGCATGACCAACACAGTAGATGTAAAAGAAATTTTAAAACAAGTCGATAAATGTAGGTATAACGCAGAATTAAATAAATAGAGTTACGGCAACAGCAAGGTTGCTTCCTGAGAAGTGCAGTTGTTCTTAGGTAAGCACTTAAAAGATACTCGAAAAAGCTGCGAAAGGACTCTCAAACGCAAATATTTGAAAAGCTCTATTTAATTATTAAAAATGCTTGCTTATATCTGCTTTCCAGTTGTTGAAAACCGGTATGAATTGAAGCGTTACACTGCGCTAATTCGGAAATTATTATGAGTTTTTTATTAACGCTCGTACAGTGTTATATTTATTAAAACTGGTCAAGCTTTTCTATGTTAAATTTTAGAACGAAGGCTAAATATACTTAAGTGCGACCAGTGACGTCCTAAATTTAAAGCTAACTGATACAAGTTACTTAAATCACTTTCATTCGCGCACTCTGTTCTGCTTTTAAATAACATAAACATAACTCAAATGTCTTGATCCTCGTCAACCTGCGAGATGTTGGTTGTTCAAAAGTCGAAGAGCTTCTACATTTACGTGCTGATGGAGGCTGCGTTCATGCTTCCTTGAAAATCTTCGGATCTCATCCTTGACAAAGGGAATGGCAAGGTCACGATGCATATCCTTATTACATACGTACCATGGGGCTTTTACCATATCAGGCAGTACTTTGCTTTGGAACGTTTGTATGGTCTTAACATTAGACTTGGTGGTACAACCCCAGAGTTATATAGGTACCATATTGAGTGGTTATAGATAAGAATTGTATTGCACTGGCAACCTAGAGTTTTCTGCCCACTCGCCAACAGTATTGTTTATATTCAATGCCAACTTCAATTATTTTCTTCTTAACATGTTCTCTCCAACAGTGCCTTTGATACTGAGAGAAGTTGGATCAGGCACTCTTTTGTTGTTAAATTAACATGACTGTATTTAAGTTCATTCAATTTAAATTGTGATTTATTAGTCCATTTAACAACTCTGTCGCAAGCTCTTTGTAATTTTTCTGTGGAATTTGCTGTATTTGTAATCAGCGAAGATAGCTATTGTGATCTCTTGCATCTCTGTAATATTATTGGTGTAGAACAGGTACAGGACTGGTCCCACACACTACCCTGAGGTACACCAGCATGAACTTTCTTGAGATCCGAATATTGATCTTCCTGTTTAATATCAAATTCTGTCTGAAATATAAGATGTTAAGATTTCAACATATTATTTCAGGATAATTTTATTCAGTTTATGGTTCAAGCCATCATGTCAGAATTTGTCGCACGCTTGTGCTACGTTGAGAAATCAGCAGAGCATACATGTTTTTCTTCTAAGGCCTTTTCTATTACGCCTATAATCCGATGTACCTGATCGATGTTTCCACCTGAAACAGAACTGGTAGTCTGGAATAATTTTTTTTATCCTGTATGATAATTCTCGACCTTTTGAGTAACAGTTTCTCAAAAAGTTTGGAAATCTGGAAACAGATTTTTATCCTATATGATAATTCTCAGCCTTTTGGGAAACAGTATCTCAAATGGTTTAGAGATGATCGGCATCATGCGGAGCGGAGCTTTTCCGGGTTTTGGTAGCATTATTACTTTCGCCACTTTCCAGATGAAGGCGACATGCTTTAGTCTAAATGCCGAATTGATGAGTATAATTATACCTTTCCTGGGCAGTTGGTTCAATATCTCGCCTGTCACCAAATCGAATCTTGGTGCTTTCGCGGATTTAAATTGACCTTGATCTCCTTTGCTACTTCCTTTAGATTAACTGGAGTAATTTTTTTTTCAGAGAAGATTTTCTAAAACATCAAGTGTGGTCTGAACTTGCATCTGATTAGGCTGAAACGTCTCTACTGGATGATCAGCGAAGATTCTAAGTTTGGTTTATTGTCCCCGACTCACTGACCATTGTCTCTCCTTATTGGAGGAATGGTTTTTACTAGCCTTTTTGGTGACGTTCCAAAGTAAGTAGTTCGCTTTTCATCTGCTGTTAGATCTTGCAAGTACCAAGCCGTAGATTCTTCTCTAATCTTGTGTATTTCTCTTTTAGGTTTTTGTGTCTTATTATTTAGGTTGGCTTTGTCAGTTGGATCTCTTGCTATTGCCATATTCTTCTAGCTCTTCTTTTTTCCTTAACTAATTTCCCAATTTTTAGTGGATACAACTTGAACTAGCTTAGTAAACTTTTCGGGTTCTGTTGAGTTGACCTCTCATCTCATATATTTTATTCAAGGCCTGTGCTCGGCAAAAGTCAAATGAAGACTTAATTAATTAATTTGAACACTTTAATTTATTTAAACAATTAACTATTTAACTGATGTACAGGTAATCGTAGATCTTGCCCAATAAATAAAAAGTAAATTACTGAACTCTAATACGAATACTATTGACTTTAATTACAAGAATTTCAGGGTCAGTCAGGTCAGTGTTAAAAGAACGTCTTCCGGGGTGGAACCGTGTCATTGTTGAGAAAGAAAAACTTGATGTTAGAAGGGTTTCACCGCTTTTTTTGACAAGTTGAGTTGCCGTACTCTTCTTCCTCCTGCTAAATTAGATTGACCTCTGGCGTGGTTGACATGTTGAGTTACGGACTCTTTTAGTGCCCCTTTTCCTTCGGAAAACATTTTATCAATATTATTGACTTCATTAATATAATTGTCTACCATTTACTTACATAATAACGCCTATTTATCACGTGAATATACGTATTTTACATTATGTTATGGTAGCACAGCTGTATGTTGAACTTTAACTAACTACACTACCTGTTCCTAGCATGATCCCTCTTTCACACATCTATCATCTACCCAGGGCGTTCCTGTAGATATCGACCGCTAATTCATCGCCTCCAGACTCCCAAATGTTCAAGTTGTTAACTTACGAATAATTTATATCATCATTTTTTAGAAGCTTAGGTAAATGAAATATTAATGTAGAAATTAGAACTGTTCTAAATGGGAGACCTTCACAAAATCAGGAATTTCGCAACAAGCTACTAAGGTGGTTGAAAGATATAAAGGATAAAAATAAAAAGTAAATTTTCAGGAAATGCTTTCCGGAACGGCAATTTAGAAACTCAGAGGTAAGAAATTCCGATTAAGTAACTCAAGCCCAGCGAAAAACGCGAAAACGTAACCTATAAATACACCTCCTTATTGGGGGATAAATAGATACGACGAAGAACAAAAAAAGATAGCACAAAACAAAAGAAAATCGTCTAAATTGTGTGCTGCTTTGTGTAAAAAATAATGGCATTGGTGTGAAATGTCCAGGAAAACATAATACAAGAAATACAGAACAATTGAAAAATTATTATCCTGAATTAATTTTTTAAACAAAACGTAAAATTTAAGTCTCCCTAAAGGCTGTAGAATCTGTAGAAGGTTTCGGTAGAACAAAAAAGTGGCGTTTCTTCTGTTTTAGACAAACATAAAAATCATAAAAACCTTAGGATTTCTTTTGTTTGACTAAAAACATGAACTTTTTTACGTTTCAGTGAAAGTGGCAGTCTAGAATTTTTATTTGGGGTTTCTTTCATAAAATATGAAAATCGTGGAGCTTTCATCGTTTTATTGAAATACAAATATCTTGGAATATAATTTTATTTTTCTGTTACGTTAAGGTTTCATTTATTTTACAAATAAAAGTGAAAATTTTCGTCTGTTCTGCTAAGACATTAAATAATATATTTCTTATTTTAGAAAATACAATTTTTTTGTTTTATTTAACTTTCTTTCTTTCTTTTCCTTTTACTCCCTTATACCTTTACAGTGTCGAGGGGACCCAACACACCGAGCTGAAGAGTGGTCACCCATTCAAGTTCTGGCCCAGCAGGTCTTTGCTTAACTTTCTATATTGCAGTACTACGTGCGTTCCCACTCTGCCGTACTGCCGGCCGTTTTATTTAACAAAATTAAAAAATTTCTTTGCTGTTGGAAAGAAGCGAAAATCTCAGGATGTCCTTTTGTTTCAGACTTTTGTTTTAGTAAAATATGAAGACATTAGAGTTTCTTATATTTTAATAAAATATCAAACTTTTTAGCTACATTTCTTTTACTAAAATTTTGTTTCATCGTAATTACTTTGGTTTTGAGGAGCTCCAAAACCTTTCTCCATTTAGTCCGAAATTTTTATTTCGTTAGTTTTTAGCAATAAAGTTGACCAAATGCTAATCTAAAGTAATACATGTTGGTGTGAAACCCAAGAGAACGCAGGTAATTACTGCATGTAAGAATTCATTTAGAATATCAAATACAAGGAAGAAATCTACAAAGCAAAAGTCTCTTCCATGGTGGTCAAAAGAACTAACAGTTAAAAGGAAAAGAGTGAATGCACTACGAAGAAGGTTCCAGAGAAAAAACAATAATGAAGTACTAAGAGAAGAAAAGAAAACAGAGAATATTTTAGAGAAACAAATGAATATTTACTCCAAATATCAAAAGAAAAGATAAGCTCTTGGAAGAATTTATTATTGTTACTTAACAGACGTTGCAAATCTGTGGAACCTAGCATATAAAATATCCTTTGGAAAAGTTGAAGAAGAGTTCCACTCTAACAACATTATATAAGACAGATGATGTGCACATAGTTGACTTAAAAGATACATTACAGTGTATGATAGAACAATTTGTTCCGGAGGATAAATAAGAAGACGAAGAAGAAATTCATAGAAGTATAAGGCGCAAACTACAAGAAGAATTAACTACACCTAATGATAAAGAGGTGGTGCCGGATCACGAAGTGGGTGTGTCAGTGTTTATTTTAGTGTGTAAAATTGAGATAAATTTTAAGTTTTAAAGGGTGAAAATAGTAAAGATAAGGGAGAAGAAGTGTAAGAATGGTCAGACAAAGAGAAGAAATAAAATAGAGGTCTAAACATAACGTGAATAAAGAGAAATTGTAGAAAATAAGAAGTTCCAGCCTAACCTCACAAAAACCAAATGAAATAAAAGGAAAACCTGGAAAAAAAATTTTCAAAATAAAGTATCTCCAGGAGCCATCAAATTAACAAAGTAAATTAGATAAAGAAAATTTAAATCAGAAAAATTAAGCAAGATTCATTCATATATGTAAACACCTATAGCTAAATAAAGGATAGGCAACACATCATACAACCTACTGCTTTAAGAGTTGCAAACAAATAAGTATACCAATCAAAATTTAGAAGATGGAAAAAATCTCGGAGGAAATAAATAAAAAACTTGAAGCATTAAACAGAGATGAAGAAAGAGAAAAACGTATTGGAAGTAAAGTGGATAAAATACAAACGAAAATAAACGATATTAAAAAAGAAAATCAAAAACTAAAGGAAGAAAAAATCAAATTAGAGAAACGTATCACAGAACAAGAACAAAAACTAGATTACTTGGATAAAGAATTACGGAAAAAGATACTGGTAATATTCGGAATAAGGGAATCGAGTGAAGAAAGAGAGCTGGAAATGAAGGAAAAAATTAGACTAATGTTGAGAAAAAGGGAAATAACGAACATATACCTATATTGATAGAACTAAGCACACGTAGCAAAAAGATTGAGATACTACAAGCAACAAAAAAGATTGATAAAGAAGAAAAGATATCGATAGCTGAAGACTACTCAAAGGACGTACAGCAGCAAAGAAAGAAACTGTTGGTATATTTGAAAAAACAAGGGAAATGGGCCTGAGAGGATACTTAAAATATAATGAAGTGATCGCAGGCGGGGCGACATATACCCTCCAACAATTAAAAGAAAATGAAAAAATATTCGAAAATGGAGCAAGAAGATAACACAGAAAACAAAAAAAGGCAACGGTCAGAAGAAAGTACATCACCAAAAACGCTGACAAATGAAGATAACCAACATTCGAAAAATTATGTAGCAACAAAATTCTTTAAAAAAACACCGGTCTCACAAAATCAAACAAATCAAGAGGCAAAGAAAATAAGAGAAGGTAACCGGGTTGTTAAAGGGAAAGTAGCAGATGCAGGTCGAGGAAAGAAGAAAATGGCACAAACGTTAATGAAGCCCATTTTCAAAGAAAAACCCATAACACCATTATCAAAAAACTAAATATCGCACAACTCAAACAGATAATAATGTTGACAACCATGCAATGACCACGGACAACAAAATAGTTATTAAAACTCAAACAAATTTTAATTTAACGCCTTCTAGAAGTTTGA
This sequence comes from Melanotus villosus, assembly GCA_963082815.1. Classification (NCBI taxonomy): domain Eukaryota; kingdom Metazoa; phylum Arthropoda; class Insecta; order Coleoptera; family Elateridae; genus Melanotus; species Melanotus villosus. Next base: position 33,687,714 of record OY720425.1, on the reverse strand, counting down.
TCAACAAGAAGGTAAGAGATCAAAGCCCCTCCATCTTCAAGCAATAAAAAGGTAGAAAGAAAAGAACAAACAAAAACAATAAAACTAAAAGTATGTACATTTAATGTTGTTACAATTTTTTGGATTTCCCAAATTAATTGTAGCAGTTTTTGTCTTTTTTGCCAATGTTGTGAGCGTTAAGAATGTTTCTGTTGGGTGTTTGTGTTTGTTTAACTTAAATTCACTTAATTATTTTCAAAATTTCACTTTTTCTTCATTAATTTTTCTTAATTCCTGGTTATTTAGGGCAATAGCTTGTCTTTATTATCGTTTAAAAGTAATTCTTTCGGGTTTTCCGAGTCTATTATTTTCATATTCTATTTCGAGTTATTCAAATTACCTATTACTAAAAATTATTTTCATTTTTGAGTAAAATCTCCGCCTAGTGTTATGCAACTGTATTCGCATAAGCGCTATCTGGGTAGTATATGTTTTGACTTGCGCAATATTCATTGTCAGGTGATGTGGTTTCTTGACCCAGATTTTTCTTTCCTTTTGGGTTAGAACTTCAAGTTGAACAGACGTTTAAGATTTTAAAAGTTCATCATTTTAGTCGTTCAGATATAATGACCGTCATGTTTTAAAGTATCCGATATTTGGATTTATAGCTTCTATGCTAGTTTACAGTTCGTTTCGCACTATTTGGTGGTAAGATAGTTTTTTTATTAATTTTTGCTTAATCTTCATTTTTTCTGATTTCATTTGGAAATTTCAGCTTCAAGTTACACCTATAAAAATTTGAATGGTGTTAACTTATATTATTTTCCTTCTGGAGGAGCTGTGGGTATTTTCCTGTCTGGACTAATTATTATCCGCTGGAAATTAATCCTTTTGGTAATTTTTCACTCCCACGTGGAGGGACGCCATTTTCCTATGCAGTTCTGCGGTGTTATCTGTTGAACCATAATTCTCCGTTTGGAATCAGGTGTTGCGGAAATTCCAGCTTTTGTAAATTTTAATCATCTGAAGCCTAAGATAAGTGTCAATTCTATTATTTAATAATTAATAAAATTTTACTTTTTGATTCAAATTTATATTTCGCACAGGTGTGTGTACACCTGTTCGTTTTAGTAATATTCAATGCTTAGATAATGTGTGCATTTTTTTTTTGTCATGGTATTTCAATTTAATCATGAATTAGTTTTGGATTTATCTTTTATAAATTTTCATTATTTAATATTTTGCTAATTCATGAATGAATTGATAATTTTTTTCTGTTATATATTTAACTTTAATATTGTATTCTTTAACATTGTATTTTTAAGTACATTTAAATTCTTTAGGTAATTTGACAAGTCTTAATTCATGTTCTAATCAAATTGTTAATTATTGTTTTTTGTAATTAATTGGAATCCTGGCCTTGCGCCGAATTGAGTCCGACAAAAATAAATTGTTAATGTTTGAATAAAAAGGCTTTTTATTATCATTTTGATAAGTTTTTGTAGCAATGTGAAAACACTTAAAGGAGAAGCAAAACTAGTGGAACTCGAAAAAATTAACTATGATATATTAGGTATTGCTGAAACCAGGAGAGATGGAGAAAAGCTAGTGCAAAGAAGGACTGACAATATATTGTTTACCAAAGGAGAAACAAAAGGTCAATGCGGAGTAGGATTTTATATCAACAAAAAACTACAAAGTAAGGTGGATGAATTAGAAGGATACACAGAGAGAGTAGTAGCATTAACGTTAAACTTATGTAAAAATCAAAAACTTCTACACTGACTTGGAAATAGCTTTAGAAGAAGCAAGAAAGAAAACAAGAGATATAATAATAATGGGAGACTTGAATAGTAAAGTAGGGCATCCAGAAAGAGAACAATTATGGGTCGATTTGGCTATGGAATTAGGAATGACAGAGGGAGAGAACTAACAAGCTTCGCACAAAAACATAAGTTATACATAACAAACTCTTTCTTTAAAGCCAGAGAAGGCTGGAAATGGACATGGAAATCTCCGAATGGCCTATAGAGAAATGAAATTGACTTTATTTTAACCACAAATAAAGAAACAGTCACGGAGTCAAGTGTAATAAGCCAGTTTGAAATGAGCAGCGACCACAGAATGTTAAGAGCGACCCTGAGATTTAACAAAGAGAAGAAAGATAAAGAAAGATATCAAAGAATTAATGCTGGAGCAAAACAAGACAGTTATATAGACGAGGAAGAATTTAGAAACCAAATAAAGGAAGAAATTGTACAAAACAAGAACAAATTGGAAAAAATAGACAAGGTGCAAGAACTGTATAACTGGACTGAAAATACTATAAATGAAACAAAAAAACGAGCTACCAAAAAGGGAAGTACCCAAGACAAAAAACTATCACAAAATACAAAACAATTAAATAGCAAAAGAGAGACATTAAAAAAAGGAACAGGAAGTAAAGCAAAAATAGAATATCCTGAACTGGATAAACTCGTTAAAAGTCAGATCAGAAAAGATATAAGAACCTACGAAAAAAATAAAATTGAATCTATAATTGACGAAACTGGATCAACTAAAAAACTAAAGAACGAACTAGAGTATGAAAAGCTCTGGATAAACCAACTGAAAGATAGAGCTGGGGAAATACAAAAATCTAGAACAAAGATAATGCAGATAGCAACAGAATTTTATGAAGAACTATTTAGAAGCGATAATAAAACAAGATTAACTAAGAAACAAGAAACCTTGGAGGAGATAAAAGTGGAATGGCAACAAATAGACATAGAAGAAATACAGAAAGCTATAACCAGATTAAGTAAAAAACTATCACAAAATACAAAACAATTAAATAGCAAAAGAGGGACATTAAAAAAAGGAACAGGAAGTAAAGCAAAAATAGAATATCCTGAACTGGATAAACTCGTTAAAAGTCAGATCAGAAAAGATATAAGAACCTACGAAAAAAATAAAATTGAATCTATAATTGACGAAACTGGATCAACTAAAAAACTAAAGAACGAACTAGAGTATGAAAAGCTCTGGATAAACCAACTGAAAGATAGAGCTGGGGAAATACAAAAATCTAGAACAAAGATAATGCAGATAGCAACAGAATTTTATGAAGAACTATTTAGAAGCGATAATAAAACAAGATTAACTAAGAAACAAGAAACCTTGGAGGAGATAAAAGTGGAATGGCAACAAATAGACATAGAAGAAATACAGAAAGCTATAACCAGATTAAGTAGTGAAAAAACAGCAGGACCTGACGGAATAACAAACAAGGATATAAAAGCCCTACCTCTAGACGCTATTGAAATCCTAAAACTATTATTTAACAAGATATTGTCAAAAGAGAAGATACCCGAGCAATGGAAGAGTGTCACTATAGTCTTAAAACACAAAAAAGATAACCGAGACGAAATAAAAAACTACATACCCATAAGTTTAATCTCTTCAACATACAAGCTATTTGCAACAATTATCAAGGAAAGAATCATCAAAACGCTAAACCAAAACCAACCCCCAGAACAGGCCGGCTTTAGATGTGGTTACTCCACAACTGACCAGTACAGGTAGTAAAGCAAATTATCGAGAAGTGCAGTGAATACCTATAATAAAACTATACACTTGGCCTTCGCAGATTACTCTAAAGCATTCGATAGCTTGGAACATCCTTCAATGTTAGAAGCACTTAAAAAACAAAATGCACCTCAAAAATATGTCAGACTTATAGAATAAATATACGATCAAGGTAGGGCAAATATAAGGTTAGAGAGAGAAGGAGCACACTTCCATCTAGAAAGCAGTGTACGTCAGGTAGACTCCCTGTCGCCAAATCTTTTCACCTGCATACTTAAACAAATATTCAGAAACCTAAATTGGGAAAGACAAGGCGTAACATTTAATGGGAAAAAAACCGTCAAATCTGAGATTTGCAGACGATGTAGTACTTATGGCTGAGAGCATAACATCCTTAAAACAAATGCTGAAAGAGTTAAGTATTAAAAGTACTAAAGTTGGATTAAAAATCAACGTTGAAAAAACCAACGCTATAACCAACAGGAAATCAGTAGATATTGACTTGAGTGTGCAGAAAGTAAAATACATAAAAGACATCATCTACCTTGATCAATTAATTTCATTTGAAAGCAAGACAGAAAAAGAAGTGCAAAGAAGAATCGATATTGGTTGGAAGAGTTACTGGTCTTTAACATATTTGAAAATAAAATTTCAAATTCATTAAAACGGAAAATATTTAACATGTGCATTATTCCAGTTCTGCGGATCCCAAACTTGAAGTTTAACTAAAAAGTTAAATAATAAATTAAAAATAACCCAGTCGAAAATGGAACGCTCAATGCTAAACCTTAAACTAAGTGACAAAGTAAGTGCAAAAGACATTCGGAAAAAAACACGGACAGAAAAGGTATTAATGAGGTGCAAAAAGTTAAAATGGAATTGGGCGGGACACGTGGGCATGATGTCAGACGAGAGATGGACCAAATGGATAACGAAATGGGTACCGAGAGAAAGAGACAGGAAGAGCGGCCGACCAAAAGCTAGATGGTCAGACGTAATAGAACATATGGCAGGAAAACTTTGGTGGGAGAAAACAAAAGATTAAGATAGATGGAAAGAAGAGGGGGAGGCCTTTGCCCAACAATGGGACATAATGGGATCATAATAATAATAATGATAAACACAAAAGGTAATAGGAATAATTAAAGATATGCACACTAAAAAATAACCGGGAGAGGATGGTATTGAATTCCGCATCCTCCTAAAATTAAATTATCTATTCCCAAGGACATTAACTAACAAAAATATTCAATGAATGTTTGGACACATCGACATTTCACAAAATATGTAATCGATCTATTATTGTTCCTATCGTTAAACCTGGAAGAGAACATAACGCAGATCCATCTAAATTTCGACCAATTAGTCTACTAAATGTGGGAGGAAAGATATTGGAAAAATTACTTATAAAACGAATAACATATTATTTATACTCAAAAAACCTGATGAACAAGAGTCAGTATGAATTTAGGCCACAAGGCAGCACAGTTGAAGCAATTGTGGATTTTAAAATTTTCGTGAAAGGTGGCCTAAGCAAAAAACACGACATCATTATGATAAGCTTAGATGTAAAAGGCGCGTTCGACGCCGCCTGGTCTCTCTGAGGGAACTTGGGTGCCCAAGAAACTTATATCAATTAAGTACAGATTACTTTAGGGGTAGAAGGGCGAGATTGCAAACAAACACAGAGTATGTAGAAAAAGTTACGACCAGAGGGTGTCCGCAAGGCTCGTGCTGTAGGCCGGTGTTCAGGAATGTACAATGTAATGGATTACGAAATACACTCGTGAACAAAAAAAACGGGCACTTATATTTTTTAAAATACTTACTACTATATTTAAGCGTCATCTAAGTTTCTCAGACGGTATTAAAGCCAAAAATATAAGTGTCCGTTTTTTTTCTCCACGAGTGTATAAAGTACACAAGAAACACAAAAATTGTAGCATTCGCGGTTGATGTTCTAATTATAGTAAAGGGAAGGACCGTAGGCTGACAACCATGCCAACATGGAAAAAATTGCAATATTGCCAAAAATAAATAAAATCATATTTGTCCACGACTAGTCAATAATCTGTCAATTATTCATGTGTTTGGTCAAACATAATGCTATCCATTATACACTGCCAGCAGTGAATAATCATTATTCACGGTGTCATGGTAACATCATTGTCTATGGTGCATAATGAAGGAAATAGGTTATGTTTCTAATCCTACCACTTCGTTTAACATAGTCCTACCACATGGTTTTAGTAGCGTTATTATTTAAATTTTAATTAAAAAGTCTTCGTATTTGTGTTTGTGGACAAAGTACTCGTCTAGTATACGACTCGCTATAATGGCTACTATTATCTCGGATAATTGCAAAACTCACTCGCTCGCTCGCTCGTGTTGCAAACATTATCCTCGGTAATAATAGCATTCATTATAGCGTCGTATACAGGGTATCTCTAAAAGGTCTGTACAAAACGCTAGCACAAATTCCCGAGGCTAAAATATGAGGATCTAGCCCAATTTACCTTAGTCCAAAAGTTGATAGTTTCCAAAATACAGGGTGCCAAAGTTAATATTTTTTAAAACTTTTTTGTAAATATTTATCTTAATAATAGCATGATTTGCACGAAATTTCGTACTTAGGGATTTTTTAGGATGAGAAATCGAGATCTGATCACAGTTTCGATGCACATTGCAGAGGGCGCCACCAGCAGCACTTCGCCTACATCTAAAGTATTTACAAACAAGTTTTAAAAAATAATAACTTTGGCACCCCGTATTTCGGAAACTATCAACTTTTGGACTAAGGTAAATTGGGCTAGATCCTCATATTTTAGCCGCGGGAATTTGTGCTAGCGTTTTGTACAGACCTTTTAGAGACACCCTGTATAATATACTATTAATGAACAGAAATCTACTACCATGCTAGTTACGAGAAAAAGATCAATTGTTAACAGAAGATAGAAATATTCCTAAACTATGAAATTCTGAAACAAGTACATAAAGCATCTGGGAGAACACTTGATGGTAGATTTAACTTCAATTGTCATGTTTCACAAATTACGGATAAGCGCGGAAAGCTAATAAATGCTTATCAGAATTAGCAAAAATCAGCTGGGGACTAGGTCATCAAGCCATTCAAACTATGTATAAAGGAGCGATTCTACCGTTGCCGTTGTTGGCATATGGTGTCCCGGTTTGGGAAGCAGCGATTAAAACCATCAGAATGGGAAAGGTGTATAGGACATGAAGCCTCCTGCATAATAACTGGACAGACTCATATAATAATAAAACTAGAAGTAATAGCCAAGGTGTATAAAAAAACTAATGGAAGAGGAGAAACACACTACGACTTGTCGTTATCCATAGGACACTGGTTACATCCAGCTGAAATACCAGCTGTTAATGAAGGTGCAGAAATATTATAATCGAAAATAAAAAAATTTACCGATGGAAGTAAAACTGAGGATAAAGTTTTATTTAAAAATAACCCGTTATTAGAAGTAGCAAGAGCAAAACTTGGTGAGACATGTTCAAATAATCAAGCGGAGGCTTTAGCAGTCCTTAAGGACATGGAGAAAATTAACCAAATAAAAGACCTCGCAAGAAGAGAGAACAGCCGTAGTCTACACACATAGCAAGGTAATACTAAATACAGGGGTTCCCAAAGTTTTGCCTAAGTGGGCCGGCCAAATTGTAAATTCCGAAATATTTGGCGAGCCAAAAAAAAGTGTTACGGAAAAATACGTTTAAATCGATAAAAAGTTAGACACAAGGGAAAAAGATTTATATTAATTTTATAACATAATCGGTCTTTATTTACGACAATAATTACCTTTTAGTACAAACTGTTTATTAATACATTTCAAAAATAATTAAACAAAAATAACTAAATAATTTCAAATATAAAAAGAAAATAATAATAAATTCATCAATCTGAAGTGTGTGACTTGTGCAGTTTTTGTTTTCTTTTAATAATAGGGCGGCCGTTAAGACAATAAAATATATTCAATCTATACCGGATGTTTGACTTAAGGGGCGAACATAGGAAAATAGCATGGAAAATCGTATATATGCAGATACCTGCTCCCCGTTTGAGTTGATAAGATTGATAGTAAATAGTATCAATCGAAACACAAAAAAATGCGCTTAATTTGATACTACTTTACTTGAATTTGTTGCTTGTTTAAGAAAGAAATAGCTTAAAAACTGCAATAAATAATTTGCATTTTATTCACAAAAAGCAGAACAGCAGTGATCAAATTTGAAGTTTCTTTATGCCAAAATAAATTTTATTTTCTGTCAGTTATCAATTCACGTATCTACCTAATTACTATGAATAGTAATGTTGAATATTTTAATGAGAGGGTATTTATTGTCAAAACATTTTATACTGGCGTCAGTTTTCGCACAGTTCGTGATTTAGAAAACTTAAAATTATCATGGCTGGTCTGCTTTCTTTGGATAAAATGCAAATTATTTATTGTAGTTTTTAAACCATTTTTTCTTAAACAAGCAACAAATCCAAGTAAAGTAGTATCAAATTAAGCGCATTTTTTGTCTTTCGATTGATACCACTAACAATCCTATCAAATCAAACGGGGAGCAGGAATCTGCATATATACAATTTCCCATGCTATTTCCCTATGTTCGCCCCTTAAGTCAAACACCCGGTATAATAACAAGATATATTACATACAAAATTTAGTATTTTTTTAACAATTTTTAATTATAATGTGATAACATTTATTTATTTTCTTGTAAAAATATAAATTGCAAATTATCTGTATGAATTCAAGATCGCGGATGATCTGACATCGCGGGCCGCATTTCTAGGGTTTGCGGGCCGCATTTGGCCCGCGGGCCGCACTTTGGGAACCCCTGCTAAATACTTTAAAGAGCACAAACAGACATAGAGAAATAGTAGAAGAAATGAGAAAACAACTAAATTCCTTAACAGAGGAAAGCTGGAATATAGGTTTTGAGTAGGTGAAGGCTCCTGTTGGCACTGAAGGCAATGAATTGGCATATACTCTTGCCAAAGAAGCAGGACTGTTAACAGACCACAACATAATATATCAGAAAGTTCAGAAAAGTGCTATTTTAACTGAACTAAAATTGCAAAGTACTGAAAAAATGGCAGAGCAGATGGGAAGAGACCGCAAAAGGTCCTGAAACAAATGCTTAAAGTTATCTTACCAGTCCCGAACTTACAGCTATGCTTAGCGGCCACGGACAACTAAGATCCTATCTACATAGGTTCAGGATAATAGATGATCCAACATGCACCTGTAGCGAGGAAGAACAAAGCATTTCATTTACAGCTGTTACAAAGCAAATGTACAGAGAAGACAGCTTGGGAACAGTATTCTGGTCTTAGGTGGCAATTGGCCCCCTAGTAGAGAAGAACTGGCATGCAAGTATTTAAAGGTATTTCTGAAATTTATTAAAAATGTTAACTTTGAATTATTATGAGTAATTATTTAGGAGCTCAATGTGTTTATATTATTTATCCACTTACATGTGTTATTAAGCAGTAATTATTAACTCGTTATAAATTAAGTTAATTATTTAAATGAAGTGTGTAATTATTTAATTAATTATTAAAAGCATGTAGTATTATAACTGTATAATAGGACATGCTGTATAAATGCATAAAAAAAGAGAGAGAACACAGGTTCAAATAGTTGTGGTTCCGGATGTTTAAAAAATCTGGGAAAGTTGAGATACGAATCCTGCTGGATAAAGTGGATGATCAGTGGCCTTCTCAGTAGAAAATGTAGATTTAATTAAACAAATTGACTAGGAGCAACATTTTCTTCTAAAAATTACGAATAGGAAAGCTCCTCGTTTAAAGTAAATTTTACCTAAACAAAAAAAAACCAGAATACAGTCCTGTGCAAATCAGCACGTTTTCCTCGGCCTTGTCTCTGAAGAATAATTCAGTAAATTATCCTCAAATCAATATAAATGAACGAAATCAGTGATAAATAATACAAGAGCCAACACAAATATGAAAACGGACGGGATGATTTATTAAACTCGACATATAAGACCAAATTCAACCCGCAACTGTTTCCCAGAGCACTGGAAATAAATCAAGTATATTAATCCTAGGAACACAGTCCAGTATTCAACTAGACAAGATGGTTTACACCGAAACTAATTTTGAAATTCTCGACAAGAGCAGCCACCGGTATGTGTAAAACGCGAATACAAACAGACATCTCGCTTGTATATTAACATCAAATTTTGGAAACATCCCGAATTTATATTACGAGGAATACGTTAGCGAATATGATTTTCGGTGGTCTAAAAGCGATTCCGAGATAAATTCGGAATGCATTTATATCATAGTAGATTGGATAACATGGGAGTGACGTGGATGAGCCCCAAGCATGAAAAGATCAAGAATTCCAGACCGGTCCAGACAAAGAAATTGTGGAGGATTTCCGTATACGAATGAAATGAACTGCTCTTCCCACGGTTTTCTCCAGCTTTTAGGATTTTTATGGATTTGTATGGAGGAAACTTTCGTTTTCTTTAAAGCTGGGAAAGAACTTTCCTCATAATGAAAGTTGGCGGCCGTTTATATTTCTTAACAAATAGTCCAAGGACGATTATTTTACGAACTTGAAAATTTAAACCAATTATCAGAAAATTAATTTTTTATTTAGATCTTTTAACATTAATGGCAATTATTTCAAAAAAAATTCATTTATTTGCATTAAGCAAGAAGTCAGAAGACAGCAGAAAATAATGAGGGTCTTACAGTTGAGAGAACACTCAATCCGACAACTGTAAAGCTTTTTTTAGAAGCTTGTATTTAGTTTTTTTAGTTTCAAACAATTTATAAAGTTTAATTAGAAGAAACTTACTTCAACGTAAAATACGCTTTCCTTTCAGCAATTTCTAAGAAATTCAATTTCTGTTTTTATTTCTTATTTTTACTTATGAATTCACACGAAACGTTAAAAAAGAGCGTTTAGGACCAACTTGCTTTTAGGCAAACTACTAACAGTTTGAAGCAGCAGTTACTTAATTTACACTCATAAAAGGCCGATTTAGAAGAATAAAGAATATTAGAATATTCCAGTTGTACCTTTCAATAACAATAAATATTTTTCAGGGATGTGCGGAAAATATTTCAAAAAAATCATTTAACGACCCATTTAAAGGTAATTGTTAACCAAAACCTTTTAATATGAAACCTAGCTTTTAAGAAGAAAAATTAAAGATTTGAGGCATTAACGAATAAGTAAGCTACATTAAATAAAAGTTTCTGCATTACAAATAAAGGATTGGTGTTGATGACTTACATAATATAAATTTTTAACTTAGTTTTTCTACTATACTTGTTTCTTTAAAATAAAATCTAAGTCGAAATTTTTAACAAAATTTCTAAGATTTGACTCCGGAACGAAAATCCTGAGAATCAACATTCTGATAACGGTTTAAGCACAAGCTTACCTCATGCGGATTTAACTATAGCTTAAGTGTAGAACTGGGCTTGTTTATGGCACAGTTTAAACCTGCTTACGCGAATATTGTATTTAAACCAGTACTGAAATACCAACCCTAAGTTGAGGTGAGAATTTAGATTATTTTTGAGCTGATAAGACATGTTTTTGGCTTAAGAGCTTAAGATTAATCAGAAATAATGGATTGCAGCAAGATAAGTATTAACACACAAGAAAGGTATACTAAAAGAATTCAAGCGGATCTAATAAGGAATGATAAAAAACAGAACAATAAAGAGCAATGGGAACTAATCAGCAGCATTAAGACAACGCAAAATAAGGAAAATAAAGGTAAAGGATAAAGTTATCGGCAGTAAGACCACGCTCCTAAGTCGCTCTCCTAAGTCGCTTCTCTACCGCGGTTATTTCGAACTCTATACGAAAAAGAAGGGGGGAAGGGTAAGCACAACGCCTTCACCAATCGCACATCACTGTGTTTAGGTTCCCAATTATTTTCAGTAACTGGGTAGGCCGCTCGCCGAGCAGCCGACTCGCATTTGACCCCAAGACTGTCTGCGCTGTAGCCAAATGCTTAAATCACTCGGCCACTCCGGCGATTAAAATAAAGCAAATAATAAAGAATAATAAAGTCGAAGATTTGCATGGTCAGTTTCAGTGTTAAAAGAACGTCTTCCGGATTAGGACTGTGTCATTGTTGAGAAAGAAGAACTCAACATTTCGCCCACGTCCTTATGTGTGAACAACGCTAGGGACGAAACTCTTTTAGCAAGAGGAGGAAGGGCACAATAATTCAACTTGTAAACCATGCCAAGGGCGAAACCCTTCTGAAGAAAAACAAAAAAGCAACGATGCTATACCGATTGTAACCTGTCAGGCGCATGAGTCGAAGATTACGAATGGTCAGGAGTGGAGGAGGCAGAGTCGGTAGCGATGACAGACTTCCATATGTCTGGCAGATGATAACCAGTATCACGATTGAAGTTGTTAGGGGTATTGATGATTTCAACCATAAACAACCTATCTAGCCAGGTAAAACGAGTTTTAAACGAATTTATTAATTTTTGGTATTTTTAAAAATGCGAGATTTTTATAATTCCGCGGGCTAAACCGTATGTGATACGAACTTCTAAAAGTGCTTTTTAGTCTATAAGCAACCTATCTACTTATTCTCACGGATTTTCCTGCTGAAAAAATGAGGAGAACTGGCAATGATCGATGATTTTTCGAACGAGATCTTATGGCCAACGTCGATGATGTTCAGTAACAGGTAGACCCTATTTCAAGCAACATTTTTGTTTACAGATACATGTATGTACTGAGCGACTAGTTCCTCCAATTTACACTAAAGCACAACAACAAGGGATGCTGCGGAAGTCTCTTGATGACAGGGTCCGAGTCTTAGCTTTTACTGAAAGGAGCATCTGTGACATTTTTGGAAGGAGTTTGAAGATGGTTTTGGTGTAAGGTGTTTTGAGAATCCTACCTATGCGATGGGTAAGTTGCCAAATGTAGGTCAAGTAGGCAGTACCCTGGAGTGTACAAGTGTCCTGAGAACTTACAGAGTGTGAGGAGTGGTTGTTTGAGAACTTTCCTAGCGTCTGTATTGTTATATCCATTGATTGTCTTGAATATGTGCTAACTCGACATGAAGACCGTCAGGTTAGGATACTGCGACAGCCCGATAAAGGAAAGAGAAGAGAAGATCCTAAAATGTGAAAATGTAAGTAAAGCATTACTCAAACGAGACTTCAAAGAGGAAAATCAATTTTAACTCTTTAAAGATGCCAATGGAAAGTTGTAAACATATTTAATTTAAATATACAGGCATTGCTTCTTGGTTGATTTGAAACAACCATTAAATTGGACAATTATTTAAAATAGTAGATGAACCGCTCAAAATCACAATAACGAGTAGGTATATAAAATAGGTTACAAATTGAATGACAATTACCGAAAAAGTTTGAAGTAGATTTAAGACAAGGGGATCCACTTTCAGCAGCATTGGAAGGACTTTACAAGAAAAGGTAGATGGGGGTATTTGACAAGGGTGTTAGAGGAACTTCAATCAAAGAAAATGTTAAGTGAACTAAGTAGGGCAAGAAGGACAGATAGAGCAAATGCAAGATGGAAGAGTGAGGTGGGAGGATAAGAATTACAAAATAAAAGGCTTTAATGGGAAATATTGGCAAAAATTTGTGAAACAAGCCATGAATCTGCAAGATACCTATAAACCATAAACAAAGGGTTGAAGATACAAAAATTTTTAACGATAAATAACAGTCTCATACATCAAGTAACAATAAAACTTTATTAACAACCACAAAATAATTAAAGGAAAAAAATGCAACAGAAAAAAATGGCATAAGCATTTTTTCTTCCTTTTATCGTTACAAACCCACCCCTAAAGTTTGGCAGAAGCATTACCGAACACCCTGAGCGTTCAAAGTGCATCACTACTACTAAGCTAACGAGTAAATTGAAAGCTTCACACGTGCGGTTTAATATAAATGGTAATGAAATAAATAGACATTTTTATTGTGCATCACCTATTATAATTTAGTGTTATGTATTTTCGTTTTCCTATTTTTATTAGTGCATACGTTAGTTATTAGTTGCTATGTTTTTAATTGTTAAGTAATAAATAACCATGCAAACACACCAGACTGATAAATTTTTAAAATTGTTACAGAATGATCTTACATTGGATAAATATATATTTCCACAAGAAGTTTTATATGAGAAAATGCATATTGAAATATTAAACATCGAAGTAGCAATTAAAAAGAAAATAATGGAAGCCCTCTATCGTTCCGAAACATTTTAAGGTTTTAAAAAACGATGAATTTATGACAGCAAAGTATGTTCAAATCTTATATCTAAATTCCCTACGTTTAAGTATTGAAACTACACATGTCCTCTACTAATTAAGCAATTACGCTACTAAATCATACGATGACTTCTTTAACTTTGTTGGTTTGGTTATATATTGGACAAACATTAAGGATAGCGAGTCCCAAGCATTAACAACGCGCCTTTACAGCTTTAATCATCATATTTATATAATTTTCCATTTCTTATCATTCATACTTTTATTTTTTGTGAATATAATATATATAATATAGATCGACATGTTTTTTATTTGTAAAAAAGAATTTTTGTATATATTTTTGTATTTTAAAACAAGGGAATATTATAACAGCACCCTGTTTTATTTTAAATCTTACGTCCTTCTAAACATCTTTAGTTTTACTTACTTACTTACTTAATCCAAAGCCTTTTCTACCTTTCGGTGTAAGGCTATTTGAGTAGAGTGGTGGTGTCAAGGGTTCGGGTTTGTCTTGCTGAGCACTCTCCATGTCTTCCTGTCCTTTGCTTTTGAGTTTACTTCCTGCCATTTCACATTTCTTGCTTTTGTTGCCTCCTTCACTTCTTCTTTCCAAGTTCTCCTTGGTCTTCCTTAATTATTTTTTCCTATCGGCCTTGCTTCGTACACTCTTTTAACCGTTTTGCACTCCCCCGTTCTTATTAAGTGTCCCAACCACCCTAACTGTCTCTCTTGCACTAGTGTCTTTATCGGTTTAGTTTTTAATTTATCTCGGAATGATGTGTTTCTGATGTGGTCCATTTTTGTTTTGCCGTCAATTTTTCGCAAAAGCCTCATTTCCATTCTACTCCGGTGTTTGTCCACCGTTTTTTAGTTTTAGTACGACTATATTATTTTTTGACCATTATGCATTACTCATATATTATAAATGCAAACTGTCAGAAACTAATTGTTATCTTTTTCAGCAAGGCAAGTTTAATATAAACATCCAGCGCTCCAGAACTTTCAAATTCATGGGTGTTAACCGTGTTCAAAAAACTGTAGGTTGCTGTTGTCGTTTTGTGTTCAAGTGAACTACATATATTATAATTATTTCTTCTCTACTACTATTTTAAAATATTTCATGATTGATAACATTTCCAAAAAGGCTTTGAATATGTTGCAAAAACGAAAACGCAATGCAGATTCAAAAAGAATCTACACCGGTTTTGACTACGGTTTAAATATTAGGGATGTCAGTTAATGTGTTAATACTGATTATTTATTGATTATCATTTACAGCTTGTTTTGCTGCAGTTGAATCTACACAACTTAAGGCCTCCTGTAACTCACCACCATTATTTAAAGTAGCTAATATATCACCAAATCGTTGAGCCAATAAACTTTGCAGACGAAGTGTTCTTTCATTTACAAATAATTTTACAAGTGCCAGAAGTCCTTTAAATTTAATTCGCAAAAAAGTTAGAATTTACAACAAAAGAATATAAAACCACCTCTTGTGAAAGAAAAAATTTGTGTTGTTCGAGAATCAGATCTTAACAGAAAATATTTAAGAAATAATCAAGAATAGATTTCGTTGCTAAGTAGAAAAGGCATCATCCCCAGTAGCCAAGTCAAAATGGGAAATTCAAAATAGCATTTCAATACGGTGAATAGGGGCTTGTCCTGGCATGACATTAAATGGAGTGTCTTGTCAATTCTTAACGTTTAACAATCCTTTAACAAATAATCTTTTAGTCTAAATCAAAACAGTTCCTAGCATAAGAATCAAAAAGAGTAAAAACCGGACCTAAAAAATTAAATTAAAGTAGTTTCTAACATAACAAACCAGAAAGCATTACGAAAATTCGACTGAAATTTTAACAAAGTTCTGATAATTTTCCATAAATATTTATATATTAAACTAATGGTAATAAGTATTGGTATTAATGAGGATAAAAATAAATAAAACATCAAAGGTATCCCAAAATCTCATAATAAATGCATCGAAAGTAAGAACTCATGAAAAGCAAATAATTGATAATTAATGACGGATTGTTTTTTCCTACTGAATAAAACCATCGAATTAAAACTGTAATGAACGAGAGCGTAAAGTCTCTGATGTAGATAATAATTTAGTTGATTATTCAAACACCAGTAATTTAAAAAATATTTGTGTTGAAATTGCCTAAAATTTAAACATGGTTTAAATCAAAAACTGCCCTAGTGGCATGATAATAAGCAAGAACACCTTTAGTATAAGTGTAAACCAAGCTTAAAATATTAAGACTACGTGACGTAAATTGGCCTAAATATCTAAATAAAGGAAAGCTGAAAACTGAAATTATGATTGTAAGCTGGAAACCCAAATAATTATTAAATATCCAGAATCCTCTGTATAAAATAGAGGCCATAACTAAACTGTTAAATAAAGAAAAGGGACTTTTCTTGACATCTCCGTACAAAAACAGGATAAATAAAAATGCAACAAAGGAAAATTATATAAAGGGGGGTTATTCAGCAAATCAGTCCATAGTAGTTGATAGTTGATATTTTTTATTACAAAGTATTTCTAAAAACGGTATAGCGAATTTCGGAGGCAAATGGTTCAAATAAAAACCTCATCAGCAGAATTGAGTATTTGAAAATGATCTTCATAAATTTTCAAATTTTAAGTTAATTGCTAAAATTATTAACGTTTAATAATTAACAAAAGATAAAATTTTTGGGACATTTTCAAAACTCTTTCGGTAATAAACATCGTAAAATATTAGCTTCAGAATTTATCAAACTAAATTAATTAATATGCCTTTAATAGTTTAAGAATTAATTAAGAATTACAGGAACGAAACGGTCTGCATTATTTATTAAATATGTACGATCAGGATTTCTATTACGATTCTTAAAAGATAGCGACAATTTTCAAAATGATATAACAATAAACATAAGTTCGATCACATACAAATGACAAACTGTTTAAAGTTCTAAATAATTTAAAACTCTAACTTTATAGCATGCATCGTACTTCTAGTAGTGCACTCCTATTAATTTTCAATTATCTAGCAAGCAATTACTAAGCGTTCCATAATTACAAAGTATTCCTCCACAAACGACCTTGTAATAACGTTAACTTCGTTAGAGCAACGCTCGGCAACAGTAATGGACGTGCTTTTCATAATTTTCCATTGATTTCCAACCCCTGCGCTTTTACATTTTTAATATAACCTTCAAGATTTGCTTGCAATAACTGGAAAAATTGGGAAAACTGCGAACGTTTTCCATGGGATTTAATTCGTTCAAAAATTTATGAAATTTTAACAAGATTTCAGGCTAAACTGATTACGTTCGGTTTAATATCGATGCTTTATGTTCGAACGTATTGATTAATATTTATAGCCTTCGCGTAACCGATGATTAAAAATATATGGTTGGTTGAGTAATGTAAAAAGTTAACATTAAAAGTAAAGGATACTAAAACGGAAACTTAACTGTTTTCGTTCGAATTAATTATTTAAATAAACAGTTAAATACCATGCGATCAACAATTTATATACTTTTGAAAATAAGAATTGTAAATTCTATCGCATTTCTGAGTGCAATCGTTGTAAAATTTAGTTATCGAATGTTAAATATAAAAAATAAACGAACATGTAATAGTTGCATTCACGAAATAGTACCTACTCATAATTACAAGTTTTCGAAAGCATGGCTTACCATCGATGAAATTGTGTTAAGCAAGGGTTTTTCTCTAATCCTCAAATGAAATAATTAAATTGCTCAAATTATCAAATAATAAACGTTTTTAAATACTTACACAAAAAAATTAACAACATTTCTGAAGTACGAAAGTTTTAGGTTTTCCATAAAGTGTAAACAATTGCCAAGCAAGTTCTTCCTTATTTAGTTTATTTAATGGACGGGATCTAGGCTTGCGGGTGCGAGGGATCACAATGCTATGGTCATTAGCACCACTCAACTAAAATTTTTCTGAGCCCAAGGGATTTCCACCCCTGGAAAGGACCCTTATCGTCCGTGCGAAACCTGGGATTTCGTATTCAGAAGACGGCCGCATTAAAAATGTTATCTGACCTTGACCGGAACCGAACCCCAGGTATTTTTGCTACTCTTCTAGACCACCGAGGCCGGAAAAAATACTGATAATCAAGTCATTATTCTAAAAATCTGTGTTAATGTGACATTAATAACATAATAACCAATTTTCCTTCTTAAAGCAGCCGAAAGAAATTCTCTGAAAATATTTGAAGTATTTAAACTTAATAACGAACGATATTAAGACAAAAATCTAAACATTAAAACTTAAATGTGCGTGTTTTGTGCGATAGAGCCGGAATAAAAAGCGAGGAATTATAAATTACACCCTCATATGGCCTAAAATGAATTTTGAAGCTATGTGTTTTAGTTGTTGCAGTTGTTTGTTAGGTCAACATCAATTTATATCGTAAGCACATCACGCAGCTTAACGAAGCTTTCCTGTGGTTGTAAAATGTATCGCATGGATAAAATCGTTTAAATTTATTGCGCTGTAAATTGATTTGGTGAACCTGGATTTTATTTTAAATTAGTTTTGTAATCTGTTTTTAAAAAATGGCTGAAATTCACAGAATTGGGGAAATGTAACTTTATACCAGTTTTACAGAAATCTAGCGGTAGAAATGGTAATTTTTTCTTAAAATAGATATCCCCAATGCATCCTCGATTTTGGGGGCCACAAACAAAGTAAAAATTATGTGGATGACTAGCCTAAGGTATGCCGATCTTAACCGATAAACCTATTCTTGTTATAAATTCTTTACATGGTATCTCTAAAATATGTGGGCATAGCTTAACCACAGATTCCTGGGCGCAAATTAAAATGATTTAACCCAACTTACCTATATATCCAAATTCGTTTCGTTAAGCTATTTTGCTTGAAAAGTATGTAGATGACTAGCCTAAGGTATGCCGATCTTAACCGATAAACCTATTCCTGTTATAAATTCTTTTCATGGTATCTCTAAAAAATGTGGGCATAGCTTAACCACAGATTCCTGGGCGCAAATTAAAATGATTTAACCCAACTTACCTATATCCAAATTCGTTTCGTTAAGCTATTTTGCTTATGGGTTCTTTGCAAAAAAATTAATTTTACAAAAATTTTAAATCTGTGTGACTGCCCTGAATATTTCTTAAAACAAATGTTATTTTCTAGTAAATTGGTAGTCTAAGAAACAAATGACGAAACGGCAATTTTATCATTCAGAAGTACATTTAAAGGGCATCTTTTTTGAAGAACTTCTATAGCGAACAATGGGAACCCATACAGACACCGAATACAAAGTACCTATCTCAATTTGTAAGACAAAAAATTTCTCATTCGAAAAATACATAGAGAGAAGTACCTTTGTGCGCTATCATTTTAATGAGTTTCGATAGCATGCTTTCGCACAAACTTCAGAATACAAATTTAATGCTTTGTTCGCTTAGTTCAATATTTAGTACAAACAAGTTTGGAGCGTGACAGACAGACATCTTTTGAGAAATAGTGCGATTGATCTACACCCTAGAATCGGTGCTCGTTTATCATTTTGTGTCGTTTTTGACAGACAACAGGAAACTATAATGGCCCTGTATTACTTTGAGTATGTAACATACGTATCATAGGCGTGGCTCTAAATACAAACTAAATTTTTAACAGCAGTGTTGAGGTTATGTTAAACATTTGTTTTTTCTTTCTAACCAACATAACATAGGAAAAAAAATATAATAATTAGTTAACCGTTTACACACACAAAACAGTTCGTTTCTGAAACCTAGAAACCTTTGCCAAAATGGAGTTGAGAAATGAACATTCAATTATCAACAAATGTTTCATAGTTTCCAATGATAGCATGGCACACTTTACAAAAAGAAAAATCCAACATTCAGCAATTTATTTGTAACACTTTTCTCCATATTTCTCTTAAGTATGTTTGTTTACAAAATTCTATATTGGTTGAAAAGATAAGAATATAATCTCTCTAATGATGCATGGTATACCGCCAATTGCTATTTAAAAAAATTAAAAATGGTGAGCGTTCAAGAAACTATGCAGCAAAAAATTATTTGTATTGTAACGAGATGCGCCAGCTGTCAGGCGGGACGAGAATCATTTCGCGCGTATGCGTCAGCTGTTCGGAACTATTCTATGACTCATTGTGCGGGAAAAGTCTGGCGCGATCAACACTGCACTCGAAAGCCGCGATTTCGTGAGCAACGAAGTTAGTCTACCAAGAACCAATGTATCGCGATCAAGTGCTCGGTTAATAGAAATGTACGCGAATGATATAAGTGCATGAATATAATTAAACAAACTGTATAAATAAATTAGTTAGTGTTTCGGATTAATATCAGTATCGTGCTTTAGTGTTTAAGTTTCGTGTTAATTGTTACATTGTTTAAATTTGTTAATAAATAATTCACACCACGAACCGAAGTTTCAAATAGGGTTTTAAAAAACGTTGCAATATGTACTCTTAGAATTCTGCGCAGAAATATCGCTTTGCACTACGGAAAGTTTCAAATCTACATCTCTAACTGTTTTAACATGAAAGCTCTGACTACAGATTTTCTCAACCCTGTAGGTAAATACGAATGTCAAACAATCAAGTAACTTACATTTTGATGGGTGTTCTGCTGGGGATCTTTTCCTAAGAACGAATATTCCTATTTCTTGTTTATGTATTGGAATACCATTGTCGTTGAGCAAAGTTCGGCAAAAACAGTAAACATGGTGTGAAAATACATTTTACAGGCGTTCGAAAAAGTATGTGAACGCCGAATATTTTATTATTGGATATTCTTTACATATACAAGGTTTGTCACGACCGTCGTCGATTAGAATTAGACGTTTTTTGAAAATTGCTTGCAGCATCCAAATGAAAATTTGCACCATGTTTACTGATATTACAAATCGATTGAAAATATTTGAAATCCTGACAAAGAACGCTTACTTTGCAGTGGTGTTCGCCCAAAGTGTGGTTGGAAATTGCAAAAACATTGGAATCATTACTGAAGCGATAGACCCCCATAGTGCCACATCATTGAACTCGTCGTTGAAAAACCAATCTGAATATCTTAAAATATACAGGGTCTTACATTTAAATAATAAATTGTATACCAATAATTAATAACACGAATTATTGGTATACAATTTATTATTTATCACCATTCCCATTTCGAGAAAAATGGACATCAATCATTTTATTCTTACATTTAAACTAACGGAGTTAGTGTCTACTTCCAGTGTGGCCGGAAGTTGTCCAATTTTCATTTACGTCTTATAAAAAGAAACGTCTAATCGACGGTTATCGTAACAAACCCTGTATGTATTAAAAATTACGTGTTATTTTTCTTATTGCCATATTGTGTAAAAGAACTATAAACAGTTTATTCTTATACGTTAAAGAGTAAAATTCACTAATTCTAATAAAGGTTATATTAGTGATATAACGAGAAACATTATAATCTTTAACCTAACACCAAAGAACATATGCCCTAAAACATGAAAAGGTTTTAGCAAGATTTAAACACATGCTTGAATTAGGTGAAGGTAAGCATACACTTCGGTTTGATTAAATATTTGAGTAACACCAAAGGATACCTAATAAATAACGCTAAATATTTATTTGTTAATATTAAAGGCTACAGAAAAAGTAATGGTAAGTAGAGACAATGTTTAGTTAGTATAACATAAAATTTACTTACAAAATCAGAAGCCTGGAAAGAAATAGAGTACCTCTTTAGAATTTGCTTACCCTTACATAAACAACAATACAAGGAAACCTCACCTAAACCATTATTGTCGTCTAAGTATATGCAAATCACGGCCTGCCTGATTTTAACAAGAAACGTTGTTATACGGCCTGTTCAGATGCCAGTTTCAGGTATGCTCCGCATGGCGCCACTTACCGCCGGAAATTATTTTATGTCAGATATGACTGATTGCGGTGAATTTATATGTAATTAACGATGGATAACCGAGATTTACATGCTTGCTGTCAAAATTTATCTTTTTTACTTTCAAATTTGTTTTAGTTATTTCCCTTTACTTTTAGATTTTTCTTATAGCTTCTATTATTTTGCTGTTGTTATATTATTATTTAATGAGTTAATGATAAGACTACTTTTGTTTTACTACTGGCAGTTGTAACTGTTACGTCTTCTAAGAAATGTTTCATTTATTTGTAGCTGCGCAGGTCTCAATCCATTTAAATCAAGAAGTTTCGTCATTCTGGTACAGTTTAAATGATATTCTTTATGACACGAATTAATATACAATGTGATTTTTTTAAAACTCAATTGCAGCAGGCCGTATTCTGTCTTACTAACCTTAGAACTGTCTGTATTAAGTCAGAATACGGCCTGCTGCAATTGAGTTTTTAAAAAATCACATTGTATTTCTCTTAGTATACATTATATTTCTATTTTTCGAAATAAAAATACCTGAAACTGCTCGTGTTTGTACCATACCTTTTCAAATGATTATTATATCCACCCCTTCAGAGAGAAAGTTATTTCAACCAGGTGCACTTCCTACACTGTGTTTGATAATTTCTTGGCATTTGAAAGTTAATGGCTTTTACGACAACCTTTATTATAGACAAATCCCACTTTCTCCAACCTTCTTGAATAATTGGTTATATGAGCTGATATTAATTTTACATTTGACAGTATGCTGACAGCTCGCAGTTCTTTAGTTAAGTTTGAAACTAGCATGGTAATGAGCGCCATGTGGAGCACAAAAACATAATGGTATTTTTTTAAATTAACAGGAAGATATACGTACTAACATCTATTTAAAGATAAACCTCTTCCATACAAAAATTTTCAAATGTCATACCAAGAAAAACAAATTTTACTGGGGAAGTTTACATTTTACGAATAAACGTAGCCGGCAGTACGGCAGAGTGGGAGTGCACGTAATACTGAGATATACAAAGTTAAGCAAGAGCCTGCTTGGCCAGAACTTGGATGGACGGCCGCTCTGCGGCTCGGTGTGTCCGGACCCCTAGACACTGTAAATGTATAAGAGGGTAAAAGGAAAAGAAAGAATGGTTCTTTTAAATATAAAAATTACTTTTTATATCGCTTTTATAGCAATAATAATTACAGCAACAAATACAGTAATACTTTGAATCAATTTCGTTATTATAGAAGATACAACATTTACACGTTCGTTTTGTATATGAACAAGTAAATGGTAATGGTAAGACATTAAAACAACGATGTAGTCATTAAATAAAGCCCACAATTTTAGTTTATTAAAATGTTCGGTTATTTGGGTATTCAACAGACGATTAAAGGAGAACCGCATTTGTTTCAAAAATTATGAATATATTTAGAATTCGGAGGAAAACAGAAATCCACATTAGTTAGCGGTGTTTATATGGACGTAGTAAAAATGTACCTAACAGATAGAGAATGTTTTTGCCAATAGGGATTGTCTTTTTCAAATATCAGTATGAGAGGATAGCAATGACTTGAGTGAAAAATAATTGACGTCATCAGCCGAAATCGCACGGACCAAAACTGCACGTAACCCGCAGTCTAACATAAATGTATTCGTTGATGATTCACATCATGATTTCATTCACTTAATATTCTTATAAAATTAAGCAGAAAACGTTTTGTTTTATAAGTATTGTTAAATAGAAAAAAAATAAGTTTAATATTGTAAAATCTATTTTTATTTTATCATAAGTGCTTTCTCAGAGACCATGAAGATGAAAAACTTACAAAACAAGTGACTAATAAACAATTGTCATATTCTCGTCGATTAAATATTTTGAAGCAACAGATATAAAAGATAAGCGAAATTAATTTGCCAAAGTTATCTTTCGATTGTATTGTTTACCAGATTTATATATTAAAGGCTTTGGCATAAACACATTACTATCAGTAGTGTACTACACAGTATCAGCATGTTTAAGTTATTTGTGTTTCTTCTGGCGACCGTAGCTTTTGCAAATTTAAGCAAAGGTTTGCTTTAACTTAATGTATATTTACTCGTATATAATCCATAACGTTTTTTTTCAGCTGAAGTATTACGCTGTTATGGCTGTTTAGCTTCAACAACAAGTGATTGCTATAATGGCGTTCAACCTTCTTATTACATCCAAGAGTGTAATACAGCAGCAAATGGAAATTCTGACTCATTGTTTCCACTAAATTTTATTAATGGAACCCATAAGATAAATAATGTTGATGAATCGACACCCATAACTACGGTTTGTGTCAATCTTATTTACAAAGGTAACAAAGATATTAACCTTAATAACGCAAGGGTTAATCGGTTTCTGATATTTGCAGCTTACACACCCAACATTTATTTACGTGGCTGTGGCTATATATATGAAGGTGTTGATATATGTGAATATATAGAAGGTCTAGAAGACGTCGAAGAATGCCAATCTTGCGAAGACCACTTATGCAATGTTTAAATTAAAATAAAGATAATTCAGACTTATTGTAAGTCGCAATCATTTCGTATTAATAAACTTTTGTGGTGTTACCTAGGTAGGTGTTGGATAAAATTAACTTTTGAGAAAAGTACGAGTATTTTAGGTCATAAAAGGTAATATTTCTTTCTATAGAAAATTAAAGCGGCCACACCGCCACTATTTAAGAATATTTAAAATGAATGCAGACATTATTTATCAAGGCGGTAAAAAAATAAAATAAACACAATGTGGTGGCTCGGTTGTTATAAGGAATTTATACCGGCCGACTAATGGTATTTTCTTTTGTTGATTTAGTTTAATAGCTATTTATGGTATAAGTGAATGAAGCGAAATTTTATCCACGAAAGGAAAAGTTTAGCTCACGAGGCGCAGCCGATTGAGCTAATTTCCTTGAGTGGATAAAATGTTTTTATTAAACAATACCTAGCAATTTAAATTTAAAGGCACCATGATATTCATTCTAAAATTCACGTCGTCAAGGAAAGTGTGGATAAAATGTTTATAGAATCAGTGTCGTCAAGGAAGTGTGGATAAAATGTTTATAGCAACACTTTATCCGCCCTTCACATTAAAATGTTGCTCAGATAACTAGATTTCACACATTAAAATGCCACTTTATGTGTAAGAATTGGAAAAAAAATATTAATTTACTCTCAGAGGTGTGATATTTCCACAATTTCGAAGTCGTAAGTGAGAATGTTTTATATAATATTATATATGGCATTACATTTCCAATGTATCCGATGGTTGCAAGGATTGCGAAATCTGTGAATTTTTATTATAAATAAGTACTTCGTTCAACCAACCAAAAATTTGTTTTCCAATGCTGAAATTCTAGCATATAACAACTATTAACAGCGGTTTATTATTTAAAACGGTAAACTCAAGATACCTACGGCGAAATACTAATTCAAGATTAGTTTAAATGTTGAAATAATATTGAAATTTTACTGCTGCATATTGATTTAATACTAAAGTGGCTTATTTGTTTATTTTCGATAATTTTAGGGCTATCAAAATTCGAAAATATCTAGAACTCAGATAGAGAATCCAAAAAAAATCAATCGAATTCTGAACTCGAGATTCCAATCTCAGTCCTCATTTCAGATTCGAATCTATGACTTGTAAATAGACTACCAATACCCAACTTAGATGCCATGTTCAAAATTCGAATTCAGGGGTTACAGTCAATTCTTTAAACTCCAATTCTGACATCAAAATTTGTGTTTTCATTTTCAGTTCTATTTTTATAACCCGTTTCCGTAAAGTACCACATAAATTTAATAAAATAGTAAGGAATTTGTTTTTGGAAATCAGCGGAAAACATCTCAAACGCTTATAAAAAACACATTTTTTAAACCAATAGATTTTTTAAAGTTTATTTTTAGATGGGTTATGACGTCATCGGATATTTTTTTAAATGGCAATCCATATTTTTTGTTGATTAATTAGACCTTATAAGAACCTGAAAACATGTTTACGCATTTGTATCATACATACCTATTTTAAATTTAATCTTCAACTTTTATCAAAATGCTGATATTATAACAAAGAATTTATCTGATACAATGCCATGATACTGGCGCTACTTTCCACGAATACAGCATGCGAGGTACTTACTAGTGCGATCGTAACTTTCGAATTCCTGCTACAGTATTATCAAAATCTTGCCATTTTATATAAGACCACGTATCATAGGATAAATCCATATTTCTTCAAGCCAATTTAAATCGATATATTTAATGTAGTTCCAACAAGGCGGTTGCCCTGCACACTATGTTTAAATTTTTAAAGACAGAAAACCAATTACTAGGTTTACTCTATTAAACTCTCCGATGATTTTATACATACAGAATTATGAAAACGGTTTGATGATAACTTCACTGATATTAGCATTGGCAATTTAATAACACTTTCAGAGGCTATGGCAACCAAATAAGTGATATGGCTCCAATGCATGGTATACAACACATCACGGGTAGCGAAATCCAACAACAGAAAAAAAATTTGAAACCAGAATACATGGTTGAAAACAAATGTCAAAGGTGTTGGCCAAACCGTTAAAAAATATAAGCTTCTTTACATGTGGATGTTGACCACTTACCCTAACACCCAATGCCCAAAAAAATTGTAAAAACAACTTTGTTCAATACGGATTCACATCCCGGAGTATTCCCCATCGATAAAAACAACCCCTTATTATTAAAAAAAAAAGTTTTGGATAGAGGTAAGTTTGGTTACATCGTTCTATTCTGGTCTCAGGAATTATGATAACGTTTTACATAGTCGTTTTAGAAGCACCTTGTATTTTTTAGCTAATCAAGAACCTTTTATGGTGAAAATCTTGATAACGTTAAATGTAAATTTTGTCACAACATTATTCTAGAATGAATAACATAATTGACGAAAAATAGACAAAATTCTGTTTTATTAAACAATTACAAATCTGATAAAAACTATTTAAATACAGGAATACCAAAGGGTCAAGCCTTGGCCCTTTATGTAAAGGTTTTCCAGTAATTTTTGTCGGTGGTACATTCATAACTATGTCTGGGCCAAAACTTAATAAACACCCAGGTAAATTGTTAGCTGTATTGAACGATATGCAAATCTGATGTTTAAAACCCAAATTGATGTTAACTCTACAAAAACCGCAATGTATTCGGTATGGTAAACAAGAGCATGAACCAAATTTGCGTATTAATGTTTCTATTGAAATGAATTTTTTATCATAATCCGCACGTACTGATGCGATGTGCAAAAAGTTAAGCAGTTATTATATAATTTTGCAATTACAGTGTGAGTATAAATACGTAATATTTAAATGTCAACGCATAATATAAAGCATTTCATCGCCTTTAAGTTTTCATTTTCGAGGTAGTATTTCTCATTTCTGTTTCTTTAAATAAAATTAGAAGGTAGCTTCTTCTACATTTTTCACTAGTGTTAAAGACCACATAGGTTGTACGATGGAAATACCCATCAATTTATTCCGTCCACAGTTAAAATTTTTTAGTTAGTTTGAAGCTTTGTTGTTGCGTCATCAAACCTAAAGAGAAATGGGATGTGATGCTATTTTAAGTCAATTTGTGAAAGACTAAGTATTGCAATTTTACGGCACATGAACGTGTACTGTAAATATTGTAAAGTATCTGTAGCATCAACAAAAAAGTTTCAAATTATTCAACATCTGCTGACGAGAAAACATGTTAGCAACAAATCGTGGAGAAACGGCAATCTATAATAAAAATATTCATTGCTATTCTAAAAGGCAAAAAGATAGATAAGTAAACATAATCGAAACACAACAAGGATTTCGTCAAAGCATATCAACCTCTGATCCAATTTTCATAAGAAGACAAACAAGAGAGAAATCCGTAGAATATGAAGAAATTGATTGATTGAGAATACTTATTAGAGTAACTGGATTTATTTACAGCATTAATATGCATAATACACACACTCAGTACAGAGAATTACACAAAAGGCATAAAATAGGCTCTGGAATAAGACAAGGTGACAATTTGAATTCGCTAATGTTTTGTTTATTAATGGACAAATTCATGGAGCAGGTCAAAACTGTTAATGAAAGATATCAAATGGGAGTTGAGACTGTCAAAGTAATAGGCTATGCTGATGATATTGTGCTGTTTGCAGAAAACGAGGACGGCGTACGGCGTAAAAAGGCTTTTATACAAATATAAACAAGTGACAGAGGAATTCAACATGATTATAAACGTCGACAGAACAAAATGCTTAACAGTTTTAAAAGAGCCACAGCGATGCAAGCTGGTAATACGTAGATAATAAGATAGTGGGACCCATAATAACAAGCTACGGGGACATATAAGAAGAAGTTAAGATGCAAACCAATACAGCGGCAGCAATATCGAGCACTGTGGAGATACAGTTTGGAAGAACAAACACATGAGCCGGTACTAGCATATAACTAATATTGAAACGAGAGCAGATGACACAATAAACAAAATAAATTCTAAGGACAAACAGAAATGAAGATTTTGAGGTGTATAACAGAGATAAGCTTGACGGACAAGGTAAATAATCAATAAATAAGAAAAGACTGTGAAGTAGACGACACAGTGCGTCGGGACAGAAAAAGAAAAAGAAAATGGATTGGACACTTTCAAAGAATGAATTCCCAAAAAATTGCAAAATATGCAGAAATAACATTCCTAACGGATCAAGAACCAGCGGAAAACCGCCAAAAAAGTTGGAAGACTCATGGATCTCGGCATCTCGAGCAGATTTAACTCTTAAAGTAACACAGGTTACTAACCCAAAAAAAAATAATAATAAGTAGGTAAGTATTATATAAAACAGAATATATCTGAAGAATCCGCGTTAGGAAAAGTTATATTCCTGAACTAAACAAAGAAGCTTTGACCACGTTGAGAGACAAAGCAACGAATAAAAAAATTAGGTGTCTTTGGAAGAGAATGAGAAAACTCTACGCTAATAGAGATATTGATTTAAAAATCAGGTATCGCACGATAAAATATTCTGTTCTATTGTATGGAACAGAAACCTGGACACTAAAAGCTAACTCAATGAAAAGATTGGAGGTTTTTGAGATGTGGATGATGCGGAGAATGTTAAAAATATCATGGACGGATCACATCACCAACAACGAGGTTCTACAACGTTTCCAAGGAGATCGCGAATTATTAACTATTGTAAAGAGAAGAAAAACAGCTTATTTTAAGAAACGAAAAATATAGATTACTTCAGCTCATAATGAAAGGAAAGATAGAAGGAAAGATGGGAGTAGGAAGAAAACGCATGTCCTGGCTAAGAAACATCAAGAACTGGACATTCATGAACACCCAACAACTCTTCAGAATAGCAGAAGATAGAAAGGCTTTTGAAATATTTGTCGCTGACCTCCATTCGGAGACGGCACCAGCAAGAAGAAGGAAAAGACAACCGATGTCTTTCCAAGATGAGTAGCAAATTTTATATTTTAGACATTATGCGCCACAGAAGAAAAAGGCGCGGTCGTGGCTCTGTTGGTTCAGCGTACATGTGACCACTGAGATTGAGATTGGTCCGGGTTCGATTCCCAGTACCACACATACATCAAAAACACCCGACCGCTTCCCTAGGAAGGCAATGGCAAACTGTTGAGGTATTTCTGCCTAGTAAGTCTTCTCTGAAGAAAAAGTGCAAGCCCTTCCGTGGTTCGAAGACCACGTAAAGCTACAGGTCAGGTCCTCTATTCTATAAGACGTACTGACGTACGGAGAGAAGACGGCTACGCCCTGTAACGAGCACGCCACCTTAAAAAGCAGAAAGAGGCAAATCACATCTTTCTCCTTAAAGGTGCTAGAAAACGTTAACCATTAAACAATTTAAATTTCCTGTAGCCAGCAGGAATTTTATATCAAAACATATTAATAATTTCCGCTGATGCTGCACCTACTTGCGTAAAGCAATTCAAGGTTTATAACTTTTGTACCCAAAGGTGATCCCTATAATTTGTGTAGCAAATAGTTTGCACAGAGTTACCAAATATTTCGTACCAATTATTCAAACACCAATTTATCTGTTAAAATCTTTTTTCTTAGCACCAAGTGCTTTGGGCAAATTTAAAGAAATTGCAGAAAACGTGCTGCTTTGAAAGATGGAGACTTGGATAAATGCTGCCAAATATTATGCTGAATATTTTGAAATTACCTATGAATTTGACCCTAAACAATCACAAGACGTTTTCAGTTTGGTATTCGGCAGGTCTTAATTTTCAATAAACCTAATTGTGGTTACAAAACTTATTATGACGACTATCTCTACAAAATAATGGAAGATGTGGCCAGGGATTAAAAAAATACATTAAGAATCAGGAATCCTTCAATTACAAGTGTTGTGAAAAAAATGTTTGCTGTTAACAATGTAAAAATATTAGTGAAGTTTATATAACAATAGACGTGATTTTGAAAATTTGACACAGAATGTAACAACAAAACAAAATGTAATAATTAATTGCTAATGTAATAATTGTAATAATAAAAGATAAGTGCAAATTTAAAGCCATACTTTTACAACTTTTAGTGCAATATTTGCATGTCTGAAGTTTTTTAGTACACAGTTATCCTAAGCCTTAATCATCAGGCATAAACTGTTTATTACCAGCTTATATAAATTTTTAAATACTGTGGGGGTTGTAAAACACATCTTCCGTGTGAACTTCTTGTTAGCCAACAAGAAGCAATGCATAATTAAGTATTCCTTCGCACACAACAAAGCACTTTGAATATATTCATCATTATGGTTGCATAAAATTGTTCCATAAATTACCTCGGTCGCTGTGACATATTCTATAAATAAACAAAGGCTTTAAAACAATTTAAAAAGTTTTTACAGAGTAAACGATTTTTATTGCTACACTGATAGTTAATTGCGATAAGTTATTTTATTTAAATTGAATTTCTAACAATTTCCTTATTGCCATATTTATTGACCCATTCTATATCAAGCAAAGGTGAAAAATTAAGGGATATTATGGAAAGATCGATGAAGAAACTTATAGTAGAATCAAACAAGGTTTATGTATAACGCAGTATTAAAACCGTTTATAAATAGCAAGGAAGTTTTAGTAGGAGCACAAAATTAAAAGTCGATAATACGATATTTGTATCGGTTCTGATCTCTCGAGCGCACTCTTGGAAACTGTTGGTAGATGGTAGATAAGGACAGAATAATGTTAAAAGCTTGTAACATGAACCTTATAAAGATGTTTGAGATCACAAGAATGGATAAAATCAGAAATACAAAGAAGAGGAGCACCAGAAGTGTAATCATTATAACAAATAATTTAAAACAGGTAAATTGGCTGGTTTAATATAAGAACCTAATTCTAAACCTTATGTAATTACTAGGACAAAAGTAAAAACAAACTACACTATGAAAAATCAATACAACTTACTATAAATTCATGAAAAGTGGTAGTATGTCTATCACAGGACCGGATGGAACGCTGACGACAGTAGCAACAGACACAAAATTTGAAAATAAATAAAAAGAAGAATATTTGTAAAATGAGCACATGGAACATAAGGAAAGGAAAAACGATAGAAATTGGAAAACAATTGTTGAAATATAAATTGGATGCAGCACCACTTCAGGAAATACGACAAAAAAAAATGAAGGATTGACTTCCTTGGGGAAATATATTGAAAATACAGTATTCTGATAAACAGAAACAAGGAGAAAACGGAGTAGGAGAAAGGGGAAATGAGCGATTAAGTTTAAGAATTAGAACAAAACTATTATTAATGCATACAAACTTACTGATGTTGCAAACGAATATTATGAAAAATAATTTTATAACGAGCTTGAAAAATTGTGTTAAATGATACTGAGACATGATGTGGATTCTAATACACAAATTAAGCAAGATAATTACATACATTATGTGTGTATGTGAGTCGCTTGCAAATACCGACTACACAAACAGACTACTGACAATAGACAAAAATTATGCAATTTGTCGGCATCGGTGAACTGCGTTGTTAGCAGCACTGAATTCCAACACGAACCGTTACATACCAATAAAATAACATATACCAATCCCCCAGGAATTAACAATAAAAGGAGTCAAATCAATCATGTTCTCACAATCAACTGCAGTTAAAACCATCAGAAGGAAAGACAAAGAGCAAACAAATATGAATAGAATATTCAAAACTTATTAAAAGAGACAGAATAAGACCAAGCATGTGCATTAAAGCAGGAGGAAAGAGAGGAAGAAAGAGAGAAAGAAAGCAATACAGAAACAACAGCAGAATCATCACATGAAGAGTTAGTGGATAAAAAATTAAAAAATTGAAAAGTACCGGGAAAGACAAAATAGGTAAAGAAATGAATGATAAAGAATGGAAGGGTAAGATTACATAGAAGAATATACAATGTGATTTTTTAAAAACTCAATTGCAGCAGGCCGTATTCTGTCTTAATAACTTTAGAACTGTCTGTATTAAGTCAGAATACGGCCTGCTGCAATTGAGTTTTAAACAAATCACATTGTATGAGCTAATTAGCATCATATGGAACACGAAATAAATGCCTAAGAAATGGACACACGGAATAATTACAGAAATATACTTGTATAAAAAAAGGATCCAGAAGATTGCCATAATTTTAGATGCATCACAGCGTACAGCATATAAAATAATATACCGGGTGGCTAGAAAAAAACGAACCCTGTTTAAGTCCTCTCATCTCCGGAACACTTTGAGATAGCAAGTTCAGTTTTTGCTTTCGAAGAAACAATGCATTGAAAATTATTCCTGCCAAATTACAAAGAATTATTTTAAAAAACAAAGGAATGGCGAATTTTTTAATATCAACCAGAAAAAATCAATTACACGTTGACAATGTTCTTAAAAATTCTACCAATAAACATCTTGTATGGTGTATTCTACTTATAAACATGTTGTATGGGACCTCCATTTTGTAAATTCACAATTCTTAGTCTATGTTTAAACTGTAAAATTGCTCTTCTGATTAAATTTATAGACACTTCTGGCCACAGATCTTCTAACCGTCGATGCAGATCTTCCAAGTTTGCAAATGGTTCCCGTCTTTCAGTATACACTTTTTCTTGCAATGCATTTCACACTGATTAGTCTAAAGGATTACAGTCTGGAGGATTAGGCGGCCACTGGTTTACTCGAATGAAAGATGGCGAGTTTTCTTCTAAGAACTGTTGTGTCCTTGCTGCTATGTGGAATCGCTATCTTAAAGCGTTCCGGAGATGTGAGGACTTAAACAGGATTCGTTTTTTTCTAGCCACCCGGTATAATAAAATATTAACAAAATTGATACTAAGAAGTTTTTTCCCATTTTAAGACCCGCCTATCTTCTGTTTTACACTGCAGCTTAAAAGACTTTTTGTGGTATAAAGAAAGTTGGTAAAACAGTGAAAAAAATTAGGCAAATATCAGTTGAGACAAAAAATGCCAACAGAAGACGTGGTATACGTTATGGGACAAATTATAGAAAAATGTTACCAACGTAACATACAGATACTACTCCAGTGAAATTAGACATCGCTCTTCAGAAAAATTCCCGGAAAGCTGGATTTTGGTATGGACCTTGATATTGTGGTTCTAAACAAAATGTCAAAAGTCCCCATCGATCCGAGTGCCGCTAAAAGTTTCACGCGGGGTCAAAGGTCACACAACACGGTTTTTCGTGAATATCTCGTTGTCGGACACTTTTAAGGAAAAGATATTTATTAGCTTAGGAAATTTCCTACAAAAAAGATATAATGACTTTCATTCATAGGAGTAACCGTTTTGGAGATAATGCGATCTACAAAGTTGTAACGAACAGTGTGCACTCCTCAACGGCATGTGTGTCACGTGCTCACTGTTCATTACAACTTTGTAGATCGCATTATCTCCAAAACGGTTACGCCTATGAATAAAAGTCATTTTATATTTTTTGTATGAAATTTCCTAAGCTACAAATTTTATAATAAATATTTTTTCCGTAAAAGTGACCATTAATGAGATATTCCCGAAAAGCCGTGTTGTGTGACGTTTGACCTCACGCGAAATTTTTAGCGGTACTCGGATCGATGGGGGACTTTTGAGATTTTGTTTAGAACCACAATATCAAGTTCCACACCAAAATCCAGCTTTCCGGGAATTTTTCCGAAGATGGGTCTTTTGTTTGTCTAATTGCACTGGACTATACATCGAATTCGAAGACTTCCACGGTCAACGTCAGTGTTAAAAGAACGTTTTCCGGGTTGGAGCCGTGTCATTGTTGAGAAAGAACTCAACATTTCGCCCACTTTCTTAAGAAAAAGGGGAGATTAACAGAGCACGTTCTGGCTTAATTTACAAGTTGAGTTACCGTGCCCTTCTTCTTCTTCTTGCTAAAAGAGTTTCACCTCTGGCGTGGTTCACACGTAGAATTACCGTGCTCTTTTAGTGTCCCATTTTTCCTCATATAAAAAAGTGAGCGAAACGTTAAGTTCTTCTTTCTCAACATGACACGGTTCCACCCCGAAAAACGTTCTTTAATATAGATACATTTGTGATTTATTGATCTTTATAAAGCTTTCAATAAAGCCAAACCACAGCGACCGTTTAAAATAATAAAAGATGTGGAAATAGATAAATTAATAACTTAATAACTTTGATATATATAACACTGCAGAATACTAAAACTAGCTTTAGAAGTACAGCTGGAGAAACAGACAATTTGTGATTAATACAGAGATTCTATAAGGAGATGCATACTCATTAATGTTGTTTAATATAATAATAGACAGCCTAATAAGAAAAACAAATTGTGAAGGGCAATAAAAGATTGTTAAAGCGCGTATGCTGATGACGCCATAATAATTTCAAGAAGGCGAAGTAAAATGATAGAAACCATTACAAGAATTGAAGACAAAGCAAATTCTACTGGGTTTGGAAATAAACGAAAATAAAACAAAATACTTAAGAATCGCAAGAAAATAAATAAAATGAAATGAAACCGATGAAACCTAAAAATAATCAACAAGACTTTTGATTTTATTGGGGGGTAATAACAAAACCGATAGGAAAGAAGAAGAAATACGTGGGCGAGATGATAAATGGTTAGCCTTCATATAGGTAGCGCTGATAAGTAAAATATTTAGTAATGGTTTGCAACTTCGATCTTTTAGTTGGCAATGCTGAAAATGCAACCGCCTTTCTAATAGCTTAGTTACGCATTTTCTATTTGTTTTACAATGGAATCTATTAAACATCGGGCCGTTATTAATTTTTTTTTAAAGGTTTCAAAGGTACAGAAATTTTCGAAGAGATGAACAGTGTGTCGGGTGCTCCATCATATGCAGCCGTAAAAGACAATTTAAATGCGGCCGTACAAACATCCATGGCTCTGAACGCCCAAAAAGTGTTAAAACGCCAGAAATGGTCAACAAAATTCACTATCTGGTGTTAAAAGACAGACGACTTAAACTGAGCCGAATGAGCTAATGTTGTAAACTTCTCAAAAGAGTACACAACATTTTAAGAGAAGAACTGGGTTTTAAAAACTTTCAGCGAGATGGGTGCCGCGATTTCTCACACCAGGTCAAAAGCGTCTTCGAGTGCAAGCTTCCAAAGAGTGTTTAGACCGTTTAAAGAAAATCCAATCGATTTTGTGCCTCGATTTGTAACTACAGATGAGACCTGGATTCATTACGAGTTACACCCCAGAGATGAAACTCAAATCAAAACAATGGACATAACCCGGTTGTTCAGCTTCAAAGAAAGTAGTAGCCATAAAATCAGCTGGCAAGGTGATGGCGTGAGTTTTCTTGGATGCGAAAGGGATTGTTATGATAGACTATCTCACAAAAGGGCAAACTATTAATAGTAAATATTACACCAAAATGTCCAAGAACGAAGACCAAGTTTAACGCGAAACAAATATACTTCATCAATAATGCACGCCCCCCCCCCCCCCAACTATTGTTACTGCAATGGCTAAAATCAAGAAACTAAATTATGATTTGCTTCCGCATCCAGCTCTCTCTGATTTGCATTTATTCTATAAGCTTAAAATTTTCTTGGGAGGACAGAAATTTTCAACTGACGAGGAATCAAGTTCGCCATAGACGCCTATTTTTTTGATGACCTCGAGAAAAACACCTTTGGTAATAGGATCAGAGCATTGCAACATCGTTGGACCAAATACATTGCACTGTGAGGAGACTATGTGGAAAAATAACTATCATTTTAAAAACATATAACTAGTTTCTCGTTA
The DNA here is from genome assembly GCA_963082815.1 of Melanotus villosus. Classification (NCBI taxonomy): domain Eukaryota; kingdom Metazoa; phylum Arthropoda; class Insecta; order Coleoptera; family Elateridae; genus Melanotus; species Melanotus villosus. Next base: position 33,651,625 of record OY720425.1, on the reverse strand, counting down.
TTAGGCTAGGCTAACCACTGATCTCCCAAACTCGTAGAAGAGTAGTTTCAAGAACGTCTTGGAGCATTTTATGCGAATAAGAACATCGGTCTCACACTTTACAGCTAACAAAGCGAAAAAAAGGACAACTACGCTTATTTGAGTTATTCTTAAAAATATTGACATATTTGTAGGGAGAGAACTGTGTAACAGGTGTACACCCCTCTGTAACTAATTCATGAAACTATAGCTAATAAGATACAAATTGTCATAACATAGCATTTACAATAGAATACTTCACAATATCGTCGAAATCGAACCAAGACGTAAGTCTAAGGACTTACCCCAATGTAAAAAGTGTCAAAGGTATGGGAATACCCGGAATTACTGCCAGTTAGGTACATGATGCGTCAAGTGTTTGGGAAATCACTTGTATACCAACTGTACTAAAAAACATAATGAAGAACCACGGTGTGTTAATTACGGAGTGTCACATCCAGCAAACTACAAGCGATGTTCTTACTTCGTAGCTTCGTACAAATCAGCAAAAAATTTGAACTTCTGAATTTTGAAAATAATAACATAAAATTTTTGCATTTAATAATAATTCACATATTAAGAATTTTAAAATCTCCTAACAGCACATCAAACAAAATATACCTAGCACGTATAAGCAGGAAATATTTGTTAATAATTTTCGGATATTCATCCAAAATAGTTATAAGCGAAGAAGTAGGCTGAAGGTTTTAAACTTAGTACTCAAGGGTTTTAAAGACCTAAAATCAGCATTTTATTATTCGAAATTTATTTTCTAAACTAAAGTAACTAGGTACCTCAAAAACAATGTTACTTTTTTGAAGAACTAAGGCAATACAGTAAATTAAATTTGATTATCAAATAGTGTAATTTTGATGAAAGACTGACGTCGTCAGCAAATACGTGTTTAAAAGCTCATTAGTTATTATTAGCACAAAACCAAGGCCTTTACGTAAAAACTCAACTGATGACGGATTTACACAGATATTTATAAATATACGTAATTCCTTCAATCGGTGTCGATTGTTTGCACGCTTTAAACGTGACGTACGTCAATTGCACGCAAGTTTTAATTTTTGAAGCGACAGGGCGAACATTACATCACGTTTTTCATTTTATGGAGATTTTTGGCGGTTCGTATTTAAAGAAAATTAAAATATTGCTTACAGTAGAACAACATTTATTTCAGGAAAGATTTTTTTGTTGTTAACCTTAAAGCTTAGGATATTTTCGGTTTTGTAAATAAACCTTTGAATACCTACTAATAATGGAACTTAAAGGCTCAAAATGTTTAGGAAAAACTGCCCACAGTGCAAGTAAAATTCACCAACAACAGCAATGATTACTGCTTTTCGCATCTACCTTCACTCAAACAAGACTTCATCTATAAAACCCCAAAGAATCGATACTCATCACCAAAGCGAAAATTCGAATGCAAAAAAAAAGAAAAAGGGGAAGCTGAATAGAAGACTAATTAAGCCCGCCCTTATGACCTCAAATAATACGTTCGGTGAAAGCTTGTTTGTCATAAAATCGCAAATAAAAATAAAGGGTGAAAGTTATAAAAAAAGATTATTTTATGCCTTATTTGGGGTTACTTATTTGTTTTTGCTGGATTCGTAGGACTTTAATGAGCGCTATAAAAAGATATATGGTTACGAGGGTATAAATTTTTATTTTATGAAAGGATACTCAGAAATGCAACACGAATGAAGGTGGTAATCAAAGGAGAAACAATAAAAAAATTTTGATTGCTGCTTGGCAGAGAAACATCTCAAAAATGCAGGGTAGTTTTAACAGTTCCTATTACGACTAATTAAGTTAAACTTATGGGTATCAAATGTTAAAAACTATTTATACCGGCGTCGAGTTAAAATTTTCTTCTTTATGAGTTACAAACGGATCTTTATTGTTAAGGATATTGTTTGGAAATTTCGTTAAAACCCACTGAAATGTAGAGTTTACACAATAAACAGATGCCTTTTTAACAATTCAAGGTTGCTTTTACAAGACTAAAGTACGCACTTAAAATTTTGAAAATTAACATTTATAAAACTAATTTAGAAATGAAAATATGAGCGAAAACCCTGGAGAAGGCTAGAAAATCATTTTAATCGCCACCTTGCAAGTGGAAAGTTTCGAATTTAATTTACTATCAAAAGGTTATTATCTCGCCTTGAAGCTACTTTCAAAGTCAAAAATTTATAATTAAACTGAAATTGTAATTAAACCAAAAAGCTGTAGGCTAACAAAGGTAATTTTGTCTTAAAAAATACTGCTTAAAATTCCCACAGCAGTAAAAATGTTCACATTTTTAATTCTTCTTATTCTCTTCGAATAGGTTTTATTTTAAAAGCTTGAAAATTCCTTAAAACAAACAAATTTTCCACCGTATAAAGGATTCCCAAACCAGCGAAGCTTCGGGTTAAAAATAAACGGGTTAAAAACATGTATTTCAAGTAAATCGGCCCTATTAAATGAAAAACTGCAGAATTTAAGTTGGCCATGAACTTAAAATCCGAATCTCCTAACACACGACAAAAACCGTTTTTGCTTTAAATTAAAATCGAGGCTATTCATGTGAATTCCTACCTAGCAACAATAATCCGTATTTTTCGATATGAAACAGCCCCTCTTTTCATCCCTCATATCAATCATCCCAAAACGAACACAATAATTAAACTGAAAATTAGAAAATTACAGCGTTCGAGCACACGAGGACAAGCTAATGTCACATACAAGCACAGAACTCGTAATTACGTGTCCTCCGCTATCAAATTAAGACCTACGAATTGTCCACGTAATTAAAAATACACAAAAATGTCGCCTTTTAAATGCCACGGAATAATTTAAAATCTGACATTTTCCCTTAATACTAGCCACAGATAACTTTTAAAGCCTGACATTTTCCTAATTCACCTAAAAAATGTGAAGAATGACATCGGTTTAAACACAAGACGAACCACGAACTTTTCCTATCAATCTAACAAAACCTGATGGGGGTTTTTCGATAAGAAAAGTTTTAAATTTTAAAGATGGAATTTTCCCTAACCAATGAATATACGTATTCACACTGTGTGGAAATTTTTAACCTTTTACTTGGGAATTTTCTAAATTTTCCGCCATCTGGAATATTAAAAATCTAGCCTGTTGCGTGGCCATCAAAATCCCGAACCGAAATTGCGTTTACGACAGAAAATCCAATATCAAAGGGGTTGCAAAAATAGCCTGAAATCAACGCGAATCGTGTGCTACTTAAAAATCCCCATCAGAATTGCAAATGCTTTCACAAAGATCAGATTTTAATTTATATACAGAAAAACTCACCCTTTTTAACCAGAAATCCGAATACAATCCAATTTAAAACCTTAGTAAAAAACGAATACAAAATTCTAAGCGCGTTTCAATGTTACACAGATCGCGCGCGCTACAGGAATATCGGAGAGAGTCTGAAAATGTTCAGCAGGTGAGCTTTCAGGGGCTGTGAGCTTGCACGAGCTTTAGTAGCGACTGAATGAGCGCAGCGAGCGCTCAATCCTTCAATGCTTACAACTAGAACTAGGTCTTTACAGTACCGTAATGATCTTCTTCTCGCTTATATTCTGTTTGCTTTTTTTCGCTCTTTGAATAATTGAAGGGGAGGGCTTTATTCAAACCTTTACAAAAACTCTTTTAGTTTTTTGCTTGCTTCTACGCATGATTTATACCACGCTTCACTCTCTTCCGTTCACGTTTTTTAGGGCGAAAGTGAGGCCACAAAGTAATTTCATCCCAAAGTTTTTAGATATTTGAAACGATATTTTGGGGAAATTAATTACAGAGGAACGTATCAATTTTTAAAAGAATGCTTCAGCGATACACAAAATAATAAAACTTACTAACCAAATTCAGCACGTTGTGGATTTCAAGACGGATAAAAGAAAATTTATTCGAGATATTAACGTATAAAAACCCAAACTAAAAGCCTTTTTGTCCCAAAAACTTTGCCTCGCAGCGATAATTTATAGTTGGAGGTGAAGAAATACGCCGTCGATAAACTTCAATGCTAATTCTACTTTGAGAACTTTTACTTGGCTTTTATTTATGAAGTTTCGAAATTTAATAATGTTTTTAAGCTTCGAAAAGTTGGGTTCGCGCAGAAAATAGAACTAAAAGTGAAAATTTTATATCATTGGTTTTCATGCGCTGAAACCCTTAAAATAGTAGCTTCTCGAGTAATTTCCAAAGGGAAAAGTCCAAAGTGTGTGGTATTAAATTTCTGAATTTTCAGTATTTGAAGGGTTTTCTACATTAAAAAGCTGAAATTACATCTGAATTTGATTATTTTTGCATTTAAATAAGCTGAAGAGTGAGTTTTTCAAGTTGAATTCGGAATTTCTTGAGGTTCAAAATTAGCTTATAAATTCTAAAAGGTTGATGCCTGGACATTTTAAACCTTTGACTTTCTAACTCTTCGCAGTTTCAAATAAATTTTGGTCCTCGAATTCCAGCTAAACCAACTAAACTATCGTAACATAATTATAAAACATCAAACGTAACCACATCATTTTATGTAAATATTTCCAAAAAGCAAAGCCAACTTTAATCAAAAAAAATCTCGCTTATATCAAAGCAATTTTTTTCCGACGCTTAATTCAAATCCACATTCTGCTAGTCATGCTATGAAAAAGAAAACGAACAAGAAATAACTCGGATTATATTACATCCCAGATGTTCAAAGAAAATTGCCTTACATAAATTGCACAGAACGTTATTATTAAGTAAATTCTCAAACTGCAGATTAAGGGCAATTTTATTAAATTTTCTACCTTAAACCTGTTAATATCCTGGGTTTTTGTTATGAAAAACAATAGAAATGAAACTTGGGGCGTTAAAACTTTATCGATTTAGGTTGGCAACCAGAAAAAGTTATTGTTACGTGTTCTGAAAGCTAAATTATAAGAGAAATGTTATTTTTAGGTTTATTGAGAATGATTGTGAATCACTTTGTTTGAAAAGTTCGCATTGAAACTACCTTGGACTGTTTATTAATAAAAACTACGACTTCAGTAGTTATTGTCTTTGTGTCAAAACGTAATTTTTTGAGTAAAAAGTTTATACTTAGACTTTAACAATTGAAAAATTTATATTTGGAACAAATAAAAACGCTACCCAAAAACAGGAAAGTAAAAATCGAAAGGCTTTTCGGTGTCACTCACAACAAAAACATCATTTCTGACTCGTTAGGAAATCTATGAATCCCAAAATTATTTTAAAATAAACTAGTCCCATTTCAAGGAGATTACCTACAAGCTACCACTATACAGGTAAATAATTAACTGGCCCACTAACGTTGTCAGGTGTCTATTGCCCACCAAGGCACAGAACTTCTCAGGAGAATTTAACACGATACTTTAATACAGTAAGTTACGATTCATAGCTGGAGTGGACTTTAACTCCAAACATACCTACATATTTGGGGCTCAAGGTTAGTTATGTGGTGGTTGACGATAAGCAATACACCTATATCCTATATCTATCGGAAAATCTACATACTGGCCGTCAGATAAGAACAAAATTCCAGATCTGTTAGACTTCTTCCTTACCAATGGAATATACAGGGAATTTTTCTTTTTAGTATACATATCCCCTATGTATACTTTTATAATAAAATAAACGCAAATAGGCAACCCACTATACACTATAAACGTCACGTCACGTGGGGCGTAAAGTTATGTTTCATGATTGTAAATAAAAAATAAATCAAAATTAGTGGAATATCAACATAATTTTAATTCAACGACAAAACAGAAAGGAAAATAAAAACAGCAACAGTTAAAGACTAAGAGCCATATTCATAAACGGTGTTTAAAGTTAGATGTTACTAATTGCTATAGCAACATATATTAATTATATTGGTTTAGTAGCTACTAAACCCCTACTAACTTTAAATACTGTTTATGAATATGGCCCTAATTTTTTGACATTAACTTAATTTGATGATTTTTGCCACAGCATGCTAATTTTTTAACGATTATAGTGTATAGTGGGTTGCCTATTTGCGTTTATTATAAAAGTATACATAGGGTATATGTATACTAAAAAGAAAATTTCCCTCTATGATAACTACGAGGGATGTTTTTTAAGTAAGTACCGTTTCGATATTTAAAAACAAAAAACAAGGGAATTTTTTTAACAATTTTATTTTTACATAAAAGCCTGGACCTGAATCTACCTTTCTACATAATTTCTGCCTCTATTAAGACACTTATCGTATTGTGTGATCAGCTTTTCTGCATTCCATCTTCCTAGACCTCAGCCGCCTGATTTGATAACCATCACTGCACGGCCGCATTGACGCCATCATCGTCGTCGTAGCGCTGACCCATAAGGTCTATATAACTATAACCAAGGCCCGCTGAATTAATATTGCATATAAGGCCTTACCAATTCATTTAGCCAAGACGAAATTAAAAACAACGGTGGCGCCATTTGAGGTGAACTACACATTTCGCCATTAAAAAATGTATAGTTCACCGCAAATGGGGCAAATGGCGACACCGTTGTTTTTAATTTCGTCTTGGCTAAATGAAGTGGTAAGGCCTTATATGCATTATTAATTCAGCGGGCCTTGCTATAAACATGCGATCGAAAAAAATTCACCTCAAGTTGGCTATGAAACATGAAAACACCAAATTATGCATGTCGACTTTTAAGTCATACAATATCAGCTGTTGTTTTATAGGTTATGTGAGGTGTGTGAGGTTATGTCTGTTTTGCTGTCAGGCATATAAAATGTCACTAATTCTATTAAACACAGAATTCAAATCTGCCACCAAGAAAATGGAGGTCACATAACTCATCTACTTTAAAATAATTTTCCGTTAATAACATTTTTCTGTTCAATTTGTATTTAATTTTAGTTTTTAGAATAATTTAATCTGCTCTAATTTTTATCAGTTAGGCGTGGTTTTAGATTTAGTAGTTCTAATGGCTTAAGTTGTATGACTTAGCAAAGACACGATTTATATTTTTCATGGCAAACTTTGAGGTGAAATTTTTTCGATCTCACGTTATCAAAATCGATGATAATTATGATCTGCCATCGGATCATTCTCCAATAGTTTCAACAATTAATGCCTGTTATAATTAAAGAAGTTCCTCCAACACTCGTTAATAAACAACCGGATGGGAACATTTTTCGAAAATATATAGATAATCATCTAAATTTAAACACTACCTTAAAAACACCCGAAGAACTCGAACAAGCCACTACTCGTCTAATTACAACAATTCACCAAGCAGAATGGAACAGCACTCCCACAACATCATATATAAATCAAAACAATATCCCACTGCAAATAAAACAGCTATTATAACCGAGAAACGTAGAGCTAGAGCCACCTGGCGGCGTAGTCCTAACATAACAAAAAATTTCAAATTACTTACCCATTACAACACAGAGTATACAGCTATTTCAAACAACTGTCCGCGATTAATAAAAGCCAGAAATATTTTGCAGAAAAAATCGATTATGATTAATTTCTCACAAAATTATATCAAAATAATGCAAATCAATATCGAAAGAAATAAAACCACGATGCAAAAACACTAGAAATTTGCAAACAGGTTAAAATAAGCATTTTATTGATACAGGAACCCTACTTGGGAAACAATAAACAGAAAAAGCACCACAATGTTCCAAAATGAAGGTAAAGATATAAACAAAACCGCAATAGTAACGTTAAATAGTAAAATTAAAATAATCAAAATAGCACAACACACAAACGCAAATATGGTAACAGCTGATTGTTACAATCCACCGCGAAATAATATCACCGGCGCATTAAACAAGTTGAAATTAGCGATGGACAATCAACAAAATGTATTAATCGGAGGTGACATAAATTCAAAACACACCCTCTTAACATTTATGTTAACAGAAAATTTAATATCCATAAACATCCCAGATGTACCAACATACGAAACGTACCGGCAAAGTAAACATATTACGTCATATATTGACCTTAAGTGACAAATGACAAATATGATAGATAAAATAGATAAATGGGAGGTACACCGAAGCAAAATTACCACCACCGAGCATGATATAATTTAATCATTTACTATCACAATAAACAAAGAAACAAAATACGAGACAGAAGAAACCACTTCAATATTCAAAGCACAAAAAGTAAACTGGCACCCCTTCGAAAACATCTTAGATAGATAAATCACAACCCTAAATATAAATACGGAAAGATTAGAAAACAGCAGCACCGAACAGGAAATAAATTTCCTAGCGGAAGAACTAACAAAAGCTATAAGAGAAACTTGCTTCGAAATAATGAAACTAAAGAAAACAAAACCTAAGAAATGTCCTTTTTGGAATAAAGAACTAGAAGAATTAAAAAAGGAAACAAACAAAAGAAGACACAAAATTCGAAATGCGGCCGATGATCAACATAGAACACAACTATATGAATCATATAAAGAAATACACGAAATCTATACAAACAAGTAAGAAAAGAGGCCAACAAAGGTTGGAAGACTTTTGTTCAAAAACAAAACCAAGATGATGTATGGACAACAATATACAGAATATTCGGTAAAACACCAATAAAAATATACCTATCAACTATAAAAGTAGATGGAAATTACATCAAAAATAGCCAAGAAACCGCAATTGAAATATTAGAAAAAATTTTCCCCGAGGATGACACGCAAAGACAAAAGCATAAAAGAAGACAGACAGACAAACCTTATGTAAACAACAAAGAGGAGCCAGAAATAACATAGGTACTCAGAGATGATTGACTCACCAATGCGACGTCAACCCAAAAAGGCCCCAGGAGAAGACAATTTAACTTCAGAGATAATAAATAAGGTAATCCAAAGACATAAAAAATTATTATCTGATTTAAACAAATGTTATAATACGGAAATTTCCCCAAAATTATGGAAAATAGCATATGTCAAAATTTTGCCAAAACCAGGCAAAACCGATCACGATGACATCAAATCCTACCGACCGGGTCTACTATCACGTATAGGGAAAGTTTTCGAAGGAATCATCGTAAAAAGACTAACATACGATCAAGAAAAAGGAATCAATTAAGTGAAAATCAATTTGGTTTCACAGAGCAGAAATCAACAGCAGATGCTTTAATTAAAGCCATAAATACCATCAAGGATAAAAAGAAATACAACCAAACGGTGATATCTCTTGACATTAAAGCCGCTTTTGACAACACGCTCTGGCCAGGTTCCGGTCAAGAAAAAACGCAAGTGGTTGCATTCAACAAAAAAGCAAGGAAACTAAAATTCAAAATTAATAATAAAATACTAACGTGTAATGAAGACCGAAAGATGAAAGTGCTGGGGATTATAATAGACGATCAATTGAAGTTCAATAAGCACATAGATTATGTCAATAAAAAAGCAAATGCAATATATCACAAAATGATCGGTGGTATGAAACCCACATGGAGGTTGAACCCAGAAACCATAAGAACATTATACCTAGTGGCGATTGAACCCATAATCAGTTCTGCATGTGAGGTATGTATGGGTGTCCGCTTTAAGTACAAAGACCTTTTGCCATCAAAATAGTTAAAACCTTCCATACAACATCAACAACGGCGGCATTAGAAATAGCTAATATTACACCTTAACCTTTAGACATAAAAATTAAATACATAGCTGAAATAGAAAAATCAAAAAGGAATTTAAAAATAACGATAAAGGACGAAGATATAGAATTGCAAGAAAAAGTGAAAACAACTGAATTGATGCACCCAGCAAAACACCACTGCGTCAATTACCAAAAATTCGAAGAAACCCCTACTGAATTGCAAAACATAATGAAAATCAATGATATGACAATTTTCACCAATGGAAGCAAAATAAATAACAAAGTGGACGCGGACCTTCAAAGCTACATAAAAACAAATAAAAGCCAAAGTAAAACCCTCAAACTGGCCAACCATTGTTCCGTATTCCAAGCCGAACTCATTGCCATCAGAGAAGCCTTATAATATGTAACAAAATTTAAACAAATTAAGAAAGTAATAATAGACAAAACTCCAAGTCCGCATTAGAAGCACTGAAAGATAGAAACAGCGGTAATCCTATAATACAGCAAATTCTCAGAAATGGCTTCAAACTCTGAGGAGAAAAGAAAATAATAAATTATATTTGGATTAAAGCGCATGCTGGTTTTGTAGGAAATGAAGAAGCGGACAGCTTAGCTAAAAAAGCCACCGAGAAGGAAGAAATACCCATATATACGACAAAGTTCCGCTAAGTTATGGCTTCTAAAAGAGTTGCCCAAGAAAGCAATTACATTACTAACGATAATTTTCAATTCCGCTTAACATACTGAACCATCCAACTGAAATTTACTTGCATCACCATGATCATAAAGCCAGGTAAACCTCCTTAAGAGGTCAATTCTTATCGACCCATAAGCTTCTTCCACTCATTTCCAAATTACTGAAAAAATTACCTCTACTCAGAATGCTTTCGTCACACCCAGTGGACCATTCAGCAGTGCTATCGTGTTACAGACGTTGTTTGGTTTGGCATAAAGGCCTTCTATTCTCTCTCTCTCTCTCTCTCTCTCTCTCTCTCTCTCTCTCTCTCTCTCTCTCTCTCTCTCTCTCTCTCTCCCTCCCGCAAGGCACTGTTCTGGGCCCTACACTGCATATTCTTTAAACCTCAGATTTGCCTACAGCCAGTAAAACGGTGACAAGTAAAAAATTATTTAACTTCGCTGGCGATACAGGTATCCTTGCCTGTGACAACTCTCCTAAAGCATTACAACCCCACTTAAATATCATCTCCCAGTGGATACAAATTACAGTGAACGAAAACAAATCTATCCACGCTACGTTCACACTAAGGAAACAGTGTCCAACTGTTATCCTAAATATTGACTATTCCAGTGGTTCAGTCAGAATCAGTGTCAGATATTTGGGAATGTACCTGGAAATCGACTGCAATCCCATCCAAATGAAGTTATCTAACCCCTCCTGGATAATGCGTTCAATATGAGACTGACATGAAAGTGGCCTAGCAATATAACAAGTTAGTGACAATCATTTAATGTAAATAACTGATATTAAGTGCCTAGTGTAGGTAGGTACCAAAATATGGGCTAAAAGTATCCGGAAAAAGTTCAAGGTGTTATAAGAGGAATAGTATGTAACTTACGTAAACTACATTTTATTGATGAAAAATACATATTTTTTATTAACAAATATTTAAAACTACAATATTGAGAACGGCCCTCCTTCTTCTGTTGCTCGTAGTTTTCCCTTTACACTACGCATCATTCCTTGGGCGAGAGTTACACCGACTTGCTCATTTTTCCCCCTTTATTCTAAGTTTCAACCCTTGGACTGTTTTGGCTTCAGTGTAAACTATTCTCGCCAAAATAGCCAAAAACTCCTAAATAGGTCTTGCTTTCGGCACATTCGGCGATTTCCGATAAGGGAATTTCAGCTCCCATTATTAGGGATCCAACAGCTTGTGCCATTAATGCTGACGTGTATCAACAATGCTATCTCCCGATTTTAAAGCAATTTATTGACACTCACCACTCCGACAATAATTATGTATTTTGGCTTGATTTGGCCACTTCTCACTATGCCAAAACTACCCAAAATTGGTTGATGTCGCAGAGCATCAACTTTGTGTCAAAGGATCTTCATCCGCCGAATGTGCCGAAAGCAAGACCTATTGAGGAATTCTGGGCTATCTTTGCGAGAATGGCTTACAGTGAAGGCTGGGAAGCCAAAATGGTCCAAGAGCTAAAACTTAGAATAAAGAAAAAATTAAGCAAGTCGATGTAACTCTTGCCCAAGGAATGATGCGTAGTGTAAAGGAAAAACTACAAGCAACAGAAGAAGAAGGGCCGTTTTCAATATTATAGTTTTTCATATTTGTTAATAAAAATATGTATTTTTCATTAATAAAATATAGTTTACGTGTAACGACCTGCCTGTAATTAAAAGTATTTATAATAACCGTGAATTAAAAATTCACTATTTGAAATAGAATACAGGTGGTCGTTTGGAATAATTTTCCATTCAGCGACGTCACGACTAAATAATCAGGCCGCACGGGAGATAAGCCGACACCTTGCGTGCGTACGTGATCTAACAGCCTTGTTTAACGCACAAAGATGAACGAAGATGGAAGTACCGACCAATCCCAAAGCGGTGAGGAGGTTTCTCGGCATGGCTTCGTGGTACCGGAAGTTCATACCTCAGTTCTCCGCCATCGCCGCTCCATTGAACGAGCTGGTAAAGAAAATGACACCATTCCAGTGGACGGACAGGCAAAACCAAGCCTCCCAAGAATTAAAAAAGGCCCTGACCTCCGCTCCTATCCTAGCTTGTCCCGATTTCAGGACGCCGTTTGTACTCCAGACAGATGCTAGTGATACCGGGCTTGGGGCCGTTCTTACCCAGGAACAAGGAGGCGAAGAGAGAGTCATGGCCTACGCCAGTCGCTCCCTGACTCCGGCGGAGAAGAATTACTCGACCACGGAAAAGGAGTGTCTGGCCGTGATCTTAGCGGTGAAAAAGTTCAAGGGGTATGTTGAGGGATACCACTTCACCGTTATCACCGATTATCGAAGTCTAAAGTGGTTACAGAACTTCCCGAATCCATCCGGGAGGTTGGCCCGCTGGGCGCTGGAGTTACAGCAGTATGACTTCGAAGTGACCTATAGGAAGGGGGCACTGAATCACGTAGCCGACGCCCTTTCCCGACACATTCCCCCGAGTCCCACCGACTTCGCAGAAGCGACGCCAGTGGCCGCCAACCGACCAGAAGAAGAAACCGACTGGACCGACCGAATGGTCCAGCGGGTAGAGAAGGATCCCGAGGATTACGAACAATTTAGAATAGAAAACGAGTAGTTGTTCCGAAGCTTCCCAAGCATCGGCGAAGACTTAGCAGCGGGATTCCATGTAGATTGGAAACTATGCGTACGTAAAGCCCGGAAAGCCGAAGTACTAAGGAAATGCCATGATTCTCCGACGGCGGGACACCTGGGTAGCAACAAAACCCTGGCAAAGGTCCGACAGCATTATTACTGGCCAGGTATGAAGAAGGACATAGTCAGGTACGTCCGGTCGTGTAGGTTATGCCAGGAATACAAGGCGTCCCAGCAGTTACATACTATAACACCCTGAACTTTTTCCGGATACTTTTAGCCCATACTTTAGTTGGGAATAGCACCCCTGGGTGCAATTATCTTCAAGACAATTATAGACATACAATTAGCTTAAAGAAATTTATTTTGCTAATAAAAATGTGAAAAACTAAATATTTTAAAAACGAATTAATTTTCTGTATATGCAATATTCATTCGTTTTTTTGCAAAACAGTTGGACATGATTTCAGTTTGTTATGTTGGCAACAAGAATTTAGAACCCTGTAACTGTCATTTGTTCAATGATAGGTTAATGAAGCCATACATTGTTACCCGATATTACTTACTTAATAGAATTACCATGAAAAATCACATTCTCAATAAAAAAATATCAAGTTCTCATACAAAATCTGTGCGCATTCTCGAAAAATGACAAATTGTAGCGATTGTTTGGTGTATTGAAATCTAAAAATTCTCTACAAAAAACATCACTTTATGGAATTGCGTACAACTGGTAACGAGGATACAGTTCGTTGTTCATTTAATCTTCAATTTTTTTAATTCAGTAATTTCTGCACCTAGAAGCCTTATTTAGCCACGCCTAGCATGACGTACTAGGTACTAAAAATATAGTAAATACATTATAAATAATACAATTTACCTTTACCTTTAAAATTATCAAACGCAGGTGGCGTGTGTGACATTCGACGTACCTAATTAAATATTTTTAGTTGCAAAAATTTCCAATTCGACCATAAATAGCTCACAAAATGAATTATGTAGATGTTAGAGACTGAGTTATTTAATATACGTTTATTTATATTTATATTATATTAGCACTTAATAAAACTGAGATTTAGAAGTTAACAACGCCGTAGTTTACTATTTCCCAGACGAAAGTCATAAATTATCCCAAGGGTTGACTTAAGCATACACATGCAGACTTATGTATATAAGAAAGGAGGGGTGTATGCCCCGATAACCGACAGGGGTTGACCACAAGTGGGGTATCAGTAGTAACGGCCCAGCCGACGGTAGAATTACATTTTCAGTGACCTGGCAATAATTAACATGTGATAATAAAGTGTAGAGTTGTGTGTGCTGATAATAATAATAATAAAGTGGTACCTCTGACTTAGTGATTGTTGCTTGCATTGAATGTTGTGCATATGTGCATGTCTAATCAAAAGATTAGTTTACAGGAAAGATCATTTACAAGGGGTACTGGTTGGCAGCAAGCTCTCATGTTAGCTGCTCCTGGTTGTACCTATGTGGTCCTAGTCCTAGGCAGATTTTGCGATAGGGGTAAAGAGTCTTTCCGGAGAGACTGTAGTAAGCAATTAAGATATTGCTGAGAGTGTGTGTAGTACCCCTTCCACTCTTTGGCATTAACTACACCCGATGCTGTGTGACTCCGGGTGTAGGAAGAAGTGGAGGACCTCTGTAATAGAGCTCCGCAAGACGTGATCGAAGGCTAGCCCGTGAAGGAGTTGATTAAAACCCAAAGAAGTAGTAGTAGGTGCAAACCTGTATCCAGTGAGGGGCGCACCGAAACGAGGGGATGGGGGACCCCCGCTGAGTACACCTTAAAGTGGAGAGTTTTTCAGAGCAGTAATTGTTATGTTTGTTCTATTACAATGGCGAATGTGACGCCATTGGAGCTGCAAAAAGGGTCACACGCACTGCACTGTTTGTGTTCCTCGCTTTCTGTCCAACCCCGAACGTAAGACGAGAGGTTAGCAGTGAGTTTAAAGAACCGGCTAACATAACTAACTAATAAACAAACTTATGCCTGACAAATGACCCCAAAATGAGAAACAATTCCCCTTACTTTTATCTCCCTAATATAAGTAATACAATCTGAAATTTCCTCAAGGACCACATATTTTAAAAATTAAGGGTTTGCTTTTCAGCCTTTCAATGATCTCAAACAAATTCGATTCTAAATCATTTCTGAAATTAACAAACTAAGAGCTTGCTCTGAAATTGGGAATTTTGAAAAACAAAGCTTCGAATTCCAAAATGGTCGATTTTGAAGCTAAGCTATGAATTCTCTGAAATTTTTGAAATATAAAATAAAAATTTTGAAACTTTTCACTAAAACACTGTGATTGTTAGAACAAAAGAGTTAAAAATATGAAAATTTCGAATTTTATAGGTCTTCCTTCTTAATTATTTAACTAACTTGCTTTATTAAAGATAATTTTTTTAATTAATTGCAGG